>JAQJVL010000927.1:0-314350 GCA_035578905.1 Stictocephala bisonia | reverse complement strand
TAACATTAAGTAACATTAGGCTTGTCAGTTCAAACCTAGACTTCGTTTTCCAGACTCCACACTAACCTGTATTACTTTAGTTGCTCTGGCTATCGGATTATCAATAAACAACTCTTTATAAGAGACGGTCAACCTTGGTTAGTAACAATGCATACACTCGTCAACCTACTTTCATTACACTCATTTGTCAATCGTATTCCCACATATATTGACGAGTAGCGTCTTAATAATGAATAAAACCATTTTAAAATTGCACTTCTTAAAAATGAACGATTGTTAAATAAAATTAATACCACATGTAATCTACTTACAAAATGGCTTTTATAAATGATGTAACATCTTTTACGTAATTAGAGAAATCACTATAAATATGTATTAACACATACATTACGTGAGTCTAATATCTATAAACCAAATTGATAAAGTTCTCAATTTTTCTTTTTTATAAAGTAAATACTAGTTTTCGTACTTAACTGGCATATAAATGACAGGCAAGTTATGTGTTGTGCAGAGATGAACGTTTTCGATTCCCTGGAAAGGGTGCCCCAGCTGCAGACATTCAATATTTGCAAATTCGGTGATCTGTAAAGGTTTTATCGTGGAACACCTGCTACTAACCGAAATAAGATAGAATTGTCATCGTTGTTATTGTTACGACATACATAGACAAGAATATTACGGGTTTAATAGTAACGACTATAATTTTCTTACACAATACAACACATTTTTTATGATTTAACCTCTTTAAATTAACATTGTATAACTAAAAATATAAATTGATGTAAATAAATTATGTAATGATAAGTATGCTGGTGGACCTGTGGCCTTGACTGAGCTAACAGTTGGCATTTATATGTTGAATAAAGTCAGACCACAGGCTTGTGGCTTACATGAAAAGGCGAGTGAACTTGAAAAACATTTTACTTTGTCCAGCATATAGGCGTACTGAATACATAATAAATGTAGATAGAATTTCATAAAACCACAAAGATTTTAAAGACATATATTTTTATTAGCAAAGGTCTCTGATGGTGGATTTTAATATAAATTTCAGCTAAACTCTTATGGTTCTGGTAAGTAAATTAAACCCTCCAAAATAACTAAAAATATACTAGTTAAATATAGTCTTGAAGATAGCAATACTTTGGCGTTTTGTAAATTACACTAAGAATACAAGTAAATTTTAATTATTTTACTTAGATCATTTAGATTTACTTATTATGTAGACTTTAATTTTTTAAAGTGTATTCTTAAATTACAGAAATTTATACAGGAGAGTAATAAACTTGTACTATTGCTCTCATGACGTTGTAATAGTTTTTTATACTACTTGCAAATGGAGATAATATATATATATATAGGTTATATATTGTTTAAAAATTTTTTTACAAATGATTTTACCATAAAATCAGATTTTCAACAATACTAGTTTTGATCAAACTAGTGGAGAACAATGTAACCAGATATCAATGAAACTTTATAATGATCAAATTCGGTTATTTGAATCATCTTAATTTTTTTAAAATATTTTGTTTAAAACCTTCGCTTGTCAGTCCACATGGGCCTACAGACGTGCATGAACTTTATTCAACGAGTGAAGAAAAAATCGTTACCTCAATCGGTGATTTGATCCTCGCCGGTTGTCCCCCTAAAAAAATATGTAATTCTTTTTCTGGGGATCCTTTATTTTGAGGAGGTCTTTGAGAGCTTCGAGGGTCATCAAGAACATTACTGAAGTCTCTTTACTTTTTGGAGTTCCCCAAGGGTCCGTACTTGGACCCTTTTTATTTTTAATATGCATAAATGACCTCCCTCAATGTTTGTCTGCATCTTCTACTATATTGTACGCTGACGACACAACATTTGTCAACATTGGTAAAGACATAGAAGAAATTAAATTACTATCTGAAAACACTATTATGAATGCATCCAAATGGTTCCAGGCCAATGGATTTCTTCTAAATAATGATAAGACAAAAAATATATTGTTTAGCGTGAGATCAGGTTCAGTCAATTATAATTGCCTCAACAACTTCTCATCTAGTGTTAAGTTTTTGGGTGTTTTCATTGACCAGAATCTAAATTGGAATGAACATATAGAGCATATATCCAATAGGCTGTCAAGAGTAGTTTACCTCTTAAGGCATCTATAACATCTTGTGTTACCATAAATTATGTAAAAATAGCATATTACGCTTATTTCCAATCTATTTTTAGATATGGTCTGATTTTCTGGGGGAATTCAAAACGCATTAAGGAAATATTAGTTATCCAAAAAAAAGCAATTAGAGTAGTTTCAGAATCAAGTTTATTTGAACATTGCAAACCCCTTTTCCAGTATTTGAAAATTCCAACTATTATTAACTTATACCTATTCGATCTCATTTCCTATGTTTTTCAAAATCCTCATTTGCTACATTTTAATTACAAAAATCATTCTCACAACACCAGACAGAAACTGAACACATCAATACACTTTTCTAGATTGACGAAGTCTCTTGATAGCCATGTGGTATTGTGCTTGAAAGTATACAATTTCCTTTCCCATTTAGTTTTGAAGTACAGTCAAAAACAATTTTTAACTAAGTTTTACATATGGCTCCTGGAAAACCCCTTCTATTCTGTAGATGAATTTTTTACTCTGAACCACATTGACTTCTAACCTTTTATTACGTCATAAGACATTATTAAAATATATATTGTATTTCATTTATCTATTTTGTTTTTTAATGTTGAACAAATGTTTGCACTTAGTTTAGTTTAAAATTAAGATGATTTGACATTGTCCATAATTGTAAACAATTTGACGGCAAATAAATGAATTATTATTATTATTATTATTATTATTAACCCTTACGGTGAGTTAAATTACATTTAGTAACAGTAATATAAAGATACAGTACTGGATTTGCTTTGCCAATATACAATGTGCGCCAGAATAGTAATGTATAATGGACATTAGGACTAATGTAAGCAGTAATTGTAGTGTCAATCTATTATAGTGAGTTTGGGTCCAGGGGTAGTGGAGCAGTAGTTTGGGTACAGGGGTAGCGGAGCAGTAGTTTGGGTACAGGGGTAGCGGAGCAGTAGTTTGGGTACAGGGGTAGTGGAGCAGTAGTTTGTACACTCATGCTTCTCCTTAACAAGTTTTTACCATATGAATATTGATTCTAGGTTCTTAAAATGTCATTTATTATGTAAAATAGTGTGTGTAATATGTTTAATTATGTATTTTATTTAAATATGTAAAATATAACATTTATACTATTTTGTTTTATTATATTTTTGTTACTCGGTTTTATCTATTATGCATCCAATATTATACTGTCTGTATCAGTTTAAATGAACAAAAACCGATCCCATTGAAATATCAGTTTTAATACATTTTTATAAAAATGATATATTGATAAAAATAATTCTATGGTATTGTAATATGGTTCCATATTGTACTTACGTATTTTGCTTATTTATTTAAATATAAGAATATATACGTAAATTGTTACTGATTCTATCTTGTAATCCACCCAATTGAAAACATTTTTTCATGTCATGTTCAGGGGTGAGTGATGCTGTAAAGTTTTTGCCGATGAAGCACTTTGGGAAAAATGAACATCCATAAATCCTTTCCTACTTTAGGAACAGAGTACGCCATTCAAGTCACAAAATAAGTTCAAATATGGTTATGAAATATCTGATATATATTTATTTAGGATCAGCAAATTACTGTAAATATAATGATATATAGTGTGTATTGTATTTTTAACTTATTTAAACAATCATTAAAAGCAAAACAATTTAATCTCCTAATGTGGAAAGGATAAAAACCGTGAGGCAACTGTCTTTCCTGGAAAAAACCTGTTTAGTTGTGGATATAAAACTGAAAAAAAAACAGGTTAACTTCAATAAGTTACTTGTTTGTGTGGACGTATTGTTTCTTATTTTATTGTTGGAAGAGGAACAATAAACAACACGTACAGAATAATTATTCAAGTTACCGTTGTTAATGTATACACTATTGAACTCTTATCGCTGGTGGAGCGGTATTAAGGCGTTCCCTTACATATACCGCTCATACATAAGTAAAACACTCGTTCTTTTTAATTTTGTATTTTCCACTTGCACCTTCAAAATATTAAATATAGAGCTGTATTTTCGAAAAATAGTTCTTGCCATTAGTTTTAAATAATAAATGTTACTTGCAGAAGTGTCTTGTCATCGTTGGTAAAGTGAGCATGAGATATATTAAACGTAGATAAGCCCAGAGCGAATGTTGCAGCAACTAATACAAGTGTTGAAATCAATATCGGAACTTTACTAGGCCAATAGAGCGAGAAGGTTGAGAGTAGATATGATTCGATAATAATTAACATTGATTCCGTACTCAGATTGAACAGTGAAGTAAAATACAAAATTAATAAAACCATAATGTAGTATATTGCAGTATAAAACTCTAAATAAATTAAACCGTAAAATCAATTTCTTGTAATCAAGTACTATGATTTATGCAGTGAACTTTTATTGCATTAACAACACTAATAAGGTTTATGTGTACATTAAAAAAACAATTAATATCTGCTAACGAATAATACAGACAATTATTTGTAAGTACAAGATTTTTTTATAGTTACACCAAATTTATTTACAATGAATAGTATCGTGAATTTGTATTTTAAAACAATAGTGACGTGAATGCAACATTTAAATAGGGACAAATAAAAATCTACGTCATCTGCTGCAATTAATTGACCAAGATTTGACATATTTAATGACATTTAAGTATTATTTGTTTCTTATTTCATTGTTGGAATAATTATAAGTAATATATAACTGTACCTTTTATTATTTAATTGCACATCTTTAAAAAAAATAAAGTAGCAGATGTTTAAGACAAACGATGAATGGTATTTAATTAAATTAGTTAAAAGAGCAAACAAACGAGCAATATGCCTAGCATTGTGAGTCATGGCAGGCAATAACACTCAGGAAATCCCTTCCTCAACCACGTTATTGTTAATGGCTTCCTTAAGTGAATCCAATTATGTATGCACTTGTATTTTTCATTAGAACAATACAAAATCGTTTCAAACCGCTTTCAGAAATGATAAAGCCTTTGTTTTCGACATTTTTTCTAATTAAAATTAATTAATATTATTCAAGTTCTTAAAACTTACATAAATTGATTTTCAGTGTTATTGATAAATAGACTATAGAATGAATTTCTTTAAATGGAGCTCATAAACTGATTCATAGAAAGACTGATAAAGGATTTTAGTAAAATTAGTAATCGCTAAGGAGGGGTTTTGTAGCTATTTTAATTTATTTTCAATCGTTAATATCTATCAAGATAGTTGGCATGCCAAATACGTTTTTACTTATATATTTGGGCAATTGACACTATGTCATTGGTTACATACTATAAAACCTATGTAATGCAGTGTTTGTCTATGTCATCTAGTGTTTTATTCTAGCTCCATCAAGAAAGTGCATCAAAACATGAAGTTAATGTTACCAGCCCATTATCTAAATTCTTACCACTATCATCGTCAGCCATCCCTTCGACATGACATAATGTATCAGTGTAAAGTTAGTACTTGTAAAAGACAAATTATTTTTTATTTCAAGATACGATTAATTTTAATTTAAAGATAATAGACTATACAAACTTTTCCCAATAACTATAAGCAATTTTTACACCATGCAGCTTCCAATAGACATGGAAATAGTTCTTGTTTTACTAGCTTGTTTATATGAAGTATATTAGACCCTACATCTATTGAAAACTGTAATATATTAGGATACTGTTTGTAGTTTCAATTGAGCTCTCAACATATTTAAAAGGAAAAAAGTAGAATCATATAGTGTTTCTTCGTGTTACATAAACGAAAATATTCTTTACAAATATGTTTATTCTAAACTAAAATACACATTACACTGTTTAAAACAAACTATTTAAACTTGAAGGAATCATGTGTTAAGTACAATGATTATTCACTCTAACTAGAATAAAATATACACTTAGGCATCGGAAAGGGTGGAAATCCCTAAGGATGTTCTATCCAGAAGATAAACGCTGGTGTCAGTTTCCCTTTAGACACAAAGGAATCCATTAAATGTCGTCCAAGCAGGCAATCGTTCTTTTCAAAAAATAAAATGATATAATTCTATAATTTTTCGTATTCTTTGTCTCAATATGTTAATAGGAAATATAATCATTGGATAGATAAAATATTGTTTTTAGATTATTGGATTTGATACATACTTTGTCAAATGTTTTAATGTCTTTACTTTAAAAAGTATAAATTATAGAGTCATAAGTATAGTTTGAAAGAATTGTCTTAAGCTATTTAAAAAACAAAATTTTGAAAACAAATGTTTTAAAGATTCAACAATACAATTTATAATATTCTGAAACATTATCTCTGAAAAGTTTAAGACATAAAGTGTGCTTTTTTAATATGTTTAAAAATTATTCTTTTTCCTTTTTACTCGCCAGGTATTTATTTTCATTTTAAATAGAAATAAAAACTAAAACGTATTTTAGTAAATAGTTCTGGTCTATGCATCATAAATGCACAACACCTTGTTTCACGTGACAAGTTTTAAGAGCCCCTTGTAATTGTAATTGATTTTATTTTGAGCCTATTATCCATGGATTACTTGTACCATCTCTGCGAGTGTAAACATTTTCTATACAACATTGGTGTGTTACGTTGGTTTGCTATTTTGTAAACTAGTATACCTGTGTAATAGTTATATGAATTTAGATTTTGACAGATAATTTATAGATTCTTAAATGTCTTATACATTTATATAACTTAATTGTAGATGGTGTACTTCAAGACCACAAATTATTCACTTTTAATATTCTGTTACTATAGATTTGAAAAATAAAAGTGATATATTGAAAAAAAATGGGGAACCCCGTTTCGAATACTGTATTTTTAAGACGTTTAATTTCACCAGCCTGACCTTTATAGGAGTTTTCTTACTTCAAGAATGTTAAATACGGAACAGGTATTTCAATATTGTTCCTCTTCAAGTTAATATTCTTTTATGAAAATGACCGTAGAACCAGTGGCATATGTTTTTTAGAATAAAGGGACAGTTTTTTTAGAATAATGTCACAGTTCTTCTATTTTTAAAATTAATATGTAGGCTTCATGAATAAAGCTGACATCCGTTTAAAGTTTCTAAAGTAGATTAATTTGAGATGAATATTAATACATTTAAAATATAACGGTATTTTGGACAACTATACATACATGCTATGAACGTAATAAATGTGATGCAATAAGAATCCTTATAAAATAAGGCCTTGTAGGGCATTCTTTATTCACATTTAGGAAGAAATAGGAGTTTAAGTTTTAAGCCAACTTGAATAGTTTTCGAAGTTTAAGACAAACTAGAAATAATGTCCTTTGATAAAAAAAAAAAAAAAAACAATCTATATTTTATTATACTATTTGTAATTGCAAATAAGTAAAATTCGTTCAACACACAAATTAAATTGAAGCAATCCTATTAGAAATACATCATTGTTAGGATTTACAGAGTATTATTGATAATAGATCTAAAGAACAACTTGTTAAGTATTTATTGTTATTCATGAATAGAACACTTTATATAGTTAAATTATTATTAAAATGCAATGTTTACTGAGTTGGAGATATCCTTAATTTCTTGATTAAAAATGAATGATGAAATGAAAAAATATATGCACCTATAAAAATTGGTTTGCATAATAAATAACGTAAAAGGTGAAATACACATTATTTAGTAATAGTTAGTAGAGAATATTATAAATTAGTTCGGACTGTATTTTGATAACGTGTACCTGTTTGTGCTACACGGCTGTGGCTGAACGAGAAAGGCCCGACGATGATCGTAGCCCGGAATAATATGTCGTTTTTGTAGTGGGATATTGTCTGTCTGGGCTGCACGACTGTGGCTGAACGAGAAAGGCTGGACGATGATCGTAGCCCGGAATAATATGTCGTTTTTGTAGTGGCATATCGTCTGTCTGGGCTGCACGA
This sequence comes from Stictocephala bisonia, assembly GCA_035578905.1. Lineage (NCBI taxonomy): Eukaryota > Metazoa > Arthropoda > Insecta > Hemiptera > Membracidae > Stictocephala > Stictocephala bisonia. The sequence continues at coordinate 306,317 of JAQJVL010000927.1, read as the reverse complement.
CTGTGGCTGAACGAGAAAGGCTGGACGATGATCGTAGCCCGGAATAATATGTCGTTTTTGTAGTGGGATATTGTCTGTCTGGGCTGCACGACTGTGGCTGAACGAGAAAGGCTGGACGATGATCGTAGCCCGGAATAATATGTCGTTTTTGTAGTGGCATATCGTCTGTCTGGGCTGAACGACTGTGGCTGAACGAGAAAGGCCCGGCAATGATCGTAGCCTGGAGAAATGTGTTGCTTGTGTAGTGGAATATCGTCTGTCTGGGCTACACGACTGTGGCTGAACGAGAAAGGCCCGACGACGATCGTAGCCCAGCGAAATGTGTCACTTGTGTAGTGGAATATTTTATGTCTGGGCTACACGAACTAAACGAGAAAGGCCCGACGATGATTGCAGCCCGGAGAAATGTGCCTCTTATGTAGTGGAATATCGTCTGAGTGTTCCTTTAGGTGGGTGACGTACCTAAGTTATTGATTATATCAACTACTAGTTACACCGTTCTCCGTTTAAGATTAATGAAGTTCTGAAACTGTAAAGACACTAACTATAAATGTGGAAATCAAAACTTTGAAGTGGAAATCCTGAATTCAATATTTAAAACTACTGACTTTTTCAGCAAATAACTGTATGACATTTTATTAAGTTTATAAATAAAATTAGACTTTAGAATATAAACGTTCAAAAGTATTAAACAGTAGTATCATTGTTCTCATGAACACTCTAATGAACGATCAGCTGCTTGCATATGTTAGACCAGTAACAATTTGTTTATCTAAGCAGCCGTTATGTACAAACAGCGGTAGTGTGACAGATGAAATAGATTTAAGTTCATTTTGTATTCATTTAATAATAATCAACACAATGATAATAATAATAATAGTTTGCCGGCGTGGTGGCTCAGTGGCTAAGGCTTCGGACTGCGGAGGGCAAGGTCCAGGGTTCGAATCCCCACTGAGCCAACGGTCGGTACTTCACTCGTTGAATAAAGTTCACCTACAGATTTGTTGCCCATGTGAACTGGCGAGTGAAGTTAAAAAATAATATAAAAACAATTAATTTGTTAAACCGATTTCAATAACGAAAAACGAACCGTGAATAAACTCCAATTCCGTGCGTCGGTACAATTTGGGCGGATAAAACATTCCACAAACATCGACTTGACTTGGTAAATAACAGTTTGGTAACTTCCGATTACTTAACTTAAATTAGAAAGCTTGTAATCTGTTTGCCTCCCTGTCACGCTAATCGAATGACATACTTTGAAAGTTCCCTTTTCCAGATGAAAACGTGTAGCAATTAGAGAAATGGCGACTGTATCTTACTTAAAAATACTTTAAAAAAAACAAGTAGTCTTACTAATTTAAAAATCTTGTACTTACAAATAATTCTCTGTATTATTCGTTAGCAGATATTAATTGTTTTTTTAATGTATGCATAAACCTTATTAGTGTTGTTAATGCAATAAAAGTTCACTGCATAAATCATAGTACTTGATTACAATAAATTGATTTTATGGTTTAATTTATTTACAGTTTTATACTGCAATATACTACATTATGGTTTTATTAATTTTGTATTTTACTTCACTGTTCAATCTGAGTACGGAATCAATGTTAATTATTATCGAATCATATCTACTCTCAACCTTCTCGCTCTATTGGCCTAGTAAAGTTCCGATATTGATTTCAACACTTGTATTAGTTGCTGCAACATTCGCTCTGGGCTTATCTACGTTTAATATATCTCATGCTCACTTTACCAACGATGACAAGACACTTCTGCAAGTAACATTTATTATTTAAAAGTAATGGCAAGAACTATTTTTCGAAAATACAGCTCTATATTTAATATTTTGAAGGTGCAAATGAGTGGAAAATACAAAATTAAAAAGAACGAGTGTTTTACTTATTTACTGTATTATTTTTTATGAGTATTGACAATTTTAAAATAAAATTAATTCATATAATAATGTCTTTACAACAATTAAACTTCTCAATTCAAGAATGTTTCGTATCCATATGATTTAGTGTTAACTGTGTTGGAACATGTTTTATATAGTGAAGGGTTTAAAATTAATTAAAATATGTACGTGTAATATATGTTATACTATGTTTTACAACTAATGTATTATTGATCAGTCAAATGACAGGATTAAATTGATAAAGTCTTTAACCCAATGCTACAACTCTATATTTATTTCCCTTAGATATTCGCAGGCCACGACGCTTGGGAGAAGACTTATGAAGACTAATGATGGTTTAGAGGTCGATATTGACCTGACAAGTCCTTGGATGGATTGGATGACATTAAGTGACACACGGAATTTATCTTAAGTATAAAATGGGCAAATAGTTTGTAAGAAACTGTAAACAAACAGCCTTTAAATCCACCATGAATACTTGTATTTCATTATGACAAATTTATTAACCTTGAAGTCTCCACGTTACGATCTTAAGAGCGAAAAATCCAATCAGTGCATTGTTTGAGATATTAGGTGAAGTGAATAAAGTTGAGTTGAGTTTAGTCTTTTTACTCAACGAAATTTAAGAGTGCACTTGCAAAATACTCCCAACTATACTCACTTCACTCATAGATAATGGAAAGGCAACATTGTGCCAAAGGCATAATCCAAGGATCTTGCGAAAAGTAAGACCCATACCAGTGTTATGTCACGTTAATGCTACATGACTGACTAACAATGATATTCTGACGCAATGAATAGGGCCCAATTGATTTCACATGATAGAATGAAAATAATCGGCCAAAAATCAAAAGTAAATCAATTTACGAAATCTCTAACTCAAGCCCAGCTTTTAGTTAAAAAAAAATAAACGCTTTCAAGTATTATAATTTTGACTCGTAAAAGCTTGATGATCTTTTTATACTACCATAAAATACTTTATAAATTGTTTATTAATGTTAAATAACTAACTTTGGGGTTTTAATTTTCACTCATCAACACACAATAGTAGTTGTTTGTACAACAATGAACAAGTGTAATGCGACCAAATGTGATTTACGAAGATGACCAAGTATTGAATTTATTATGAAATACTGAAGTAATTATGAGTAATATAAAAATATATCTCCTTAATCTTACCTTAAACCTTTAGCACTCGAAATAATCGTGTGAGTTGTTGGAATGTAAATCTTACCTAAAAAACACACAATAGAATTATTATAATAATCAACATAAAGGCAGCCTATGGGCTTATAGTAAATTAGACAAAATACCACGTATCAGACAGAGATAAATATAAGAAATATTCTGCATAGAACAGTCTGTATAGTAAATGCAAATTTATATAAATATTTACTCAGAAAGTTGTATAATAAGTAATTAAATAATTGAAGTTATTTCCCATTGATTCTTTAAATGTTATAAGCTGTTAATATATTCATTTATATTATGTTTCATATATATGTTAAAAAATGAAATATATGAGTTAGTTAAATAAATCCATTACAAATTAAACATAAAATATTCTACTTAAATAAGATAACCAAATGTATAAATTAGGATGCCTGTAGCTTTACTATACTTCTATTACAATATTAAATAGTCTGACAAGTATACAGTGCATATTCACTCTATAACTCCCTACACTATATTCACTCTATAACTCCCTACACTAAATTCACTCTATAACTCCCTACACTATATTCACTCTATAACTCCCTACACTATATTCACTCTATAACTCCCTACACTATATTCACTCTATAACTCCCTACACTATATTCACTCTATAACTCCCTACACTAAATTCAGTTGAGAATAACTGGAACCCTGCAATTATTTAACTAAATAATTTTCATATGTGTTGAGTTATAATTTTCCAATTTTTTTTAATGCAAAAAGTTATATAATTAAAAAGAGAAACAAATCTTTTGTAATAATTTAATGTTGTTATAAGCCATAATTAATTACTTTAGTAACGGTTGATTTAATTGAATAAATATATAGATAATTTAATAATATAAAATAAAATTATACTATAATCAAAGATAATGGAAATTATATCGAGTATATAACTATACTTTCATTGAAAGTTACTACATGAATTTAGTTGGTGAATGAGTAAGAGGATAAAAGTAGTTTACATGCTAATGATGTTATGAATATTTACTAATAAGATGAATGAGTTACCTAAGCTGACTTAGCAAAACAAAAATTTTAATGCATTTTGAGTTTATCAGAAATAACATTCACGAAATGGTTTCTGCTAAAGTAAAATGCAAGAACATGTTTCCTTCTTCACACTGTATAATTTTTAATGTTTAATAATTTGTAAATTGTTGAACCTCGTGATTTGAATGTTCATGGAATTTTCCTTATTTGCACATTCAAAAGCAGAATCAACTAGGTTTAAATTAAGTTCAAAGCCAAGCATGCAAAAACGTTTATGGTTAAACGAGTTACTAGTTATGTTCACTGTTATTTCTCTAACACGATATTTTTTTATTTGGAACGGAAATGTTAAACTACTGTCATATATTTGTTAACTCCCGAAAAGTCTTGATTTATGATCCATTATAGCTTCAATCTCACGCATAAAGTCCGAATAAAATAATTTTGGTAGTGGACTAACGGCCTCGCGCCGCTGATCTTAAATAAGTAAAATAATTGGGCGAGCCGGTGGCCGAGTGGTCTAAGGCGTCAGGACTTTGAGCTTGGGTTAGAGATAGCGCTGGTTCGAATCCGGCCTAGACTGAAAAGATTTCTCAGTAATATTCACCTTGTACTGTACAGGTTCACCCCCTTACTCTGACTGAATAAGTTCCTCGCACAGATCAATGGTCTATGGGGAATGGTCAGAGTAAGGTTAAGGAGGAGATCGGCCTCTCCTTAAAAAAAAAAAAAAAAAAAAAAAAAAAAAAAAAAAAAAAAAAAAAATTAAACAATAATTTTAAAACTAACTATATAGTGTCCTACATGTTATATTTCTTTAGTAAAAAACTATGCTGGAGATTTTCTTGAACTAATTTGCTTTTTATAGTGATATTTGTGTTTAAGAATACGTTTTTATGAGTGAAATTATGCGTGAGTTGTCTTTAACCTGTCACTGTATCGACAATAATGATAATACAATTATTTATTGTGTTTGGATGACAGTTTGGTTCAGTGTGATTAGTTTAATATAAGTCTCATTAAAAAATTCAAACAAGTTAATGAGAAATTAATTTTTTGTAAACCCTTGCAAACATGGTAACGACAAACACTAGAGAATATTTCTTTAAATCGAAATGAATTGTGTTATTTAAGTGACAATAAAACCATACACTCGTATCAAATAAACGTTTCTTGAACTAAGAAGAAATTTTTAGTAGTTTTCAAATCTAGATTGTCAACAAGGCGGCAGTGGTACCTGTACAGTAACTGACTCAGCAGTCAGTTCTGCCCTCTTTCATTGCAAACATAAGGCATTCTTGTCAATTAATAATAAAATACTAACTATAATTTAAAAGGGCCTAAATATTAGTATTGCACTTAACACTAATAATTATATTTACACTGAATCCTATGACATTATTGCCACATCTAAATTTAAAAAAAACTTGAATAGTACTAAAACTAAATAACTGTAATAAAAATAAACTGTTGATTAAACTATACCAAGCACTGTTAAATCGATTAAAACACGAGCACATCACAAAGTCAACTAACTCTGCTTTTTTGTTACTGGAGAAACATTTCTTGTCTAGAAATATCGTCCATCTATTATTGTGAAGATTACTACTGTACGTTTGGACTGCCATCTGGTCTACACTTTCCCTTGAGCAGAGTATACCTTCCGCGTCCGACACAGTCTCGATGTAAAAGAATTAAGAGTTTACTTTATCAACTTTTTTCTACATGTTTACTTGATAAATTTTTCTACATGTTTCATTAGTGCCACAGTAATATTTTAGTAATACATAAATAACACAGTTGATGTATGAATTATCATACATTCACAAGAAATTAATTAACTATTATTATTCTCGCTACAGTGACAGGTTAAAGACAGCTCACGCTAAATTTCACTCATAAAAACGTGTTCTTAAACACAAATATCAAAATAATAAGCAAATTAGTTCAAGCAAAATATCTAGCATAATTTTATCTTGAAGAATATAACATATTAGACACTATATAATTAGTTTGAAAATTATTGCTCACTTATTTTAAGTTTGACAGCAAATTAAATCTTAAAGTTTTTATCATTTCATACCAGCGGTGCGTGGCCGTTCCGCCAGTACCAAAGTTATTTTATTCGAACTATACGTAAACGCCTGGTATTAATAGCGATGTACAGACAGAAGCCACGTGGTTATGAGGCTCTGTGGTACTACAATGTGGTTGGTAAATTAAAATTATGTTTAACTATAAAGCAATAAATAATTACGTTTTAAAATAGAATTACGTTTAAATTTACGTTTTAATAAAGAAAACAATTTATACAAATTTTAATACTGTCTGAATATTCTATGACATTTTTCATGTTATTTTTATTAAAATAACAATAAAAGAATACATTTTTAAAGGTATGTAAAAAGTAAGTTATATATATTCACGATTGTACTTAAATTAGCAAAATATTAAACCTTGATTATGTATATATTTTCATGATGAAACTTAATCATAGTGATTAGTTAATTGCATATTACGAATTCATTAAATATAACAGATATTATTAAAATTAACGTTTGATTTAATTCAAAAAACAACTTCCAAATTGATCCAAACAAATGTTGCCATGGGCAACGCTGGAAAACAAGACTTGACAAACTTTTAACTGGACTTTGGGACAAGCCAGGAGCCAGAAAACTGTAAGCACTCTTCTTTTTTACGGAATATCAAGCCGTTACTAAAATTAACTCGATGTTATCTTGATTCATAAATGTTATGCCTTAACTTAAAATTATAATCATGTTTGGAAACAACGATGGATTTCGTCAAATTTCATTTCAAGGCTGCAATGTGTGCTGTTATAATATTAAAACAATGAATTTAACTCACATTGTAATTAATTACAATGGTAATTACGCTGAATATAATAACAATCAAAACCTTACTTTAAAACTTAAAGTACGAGTACATTTTTCACCAAAATATCCTAAAAGGGGTATGATTGTTATTGTACCCAAAAAAGTAAATATTTTTTTATTTAATACTTAAATCAAGAAAAACTAAATTAAGTAGTAAAATCAACCTAGTAGTTAAAATATACAAAATTTAAAAACATATGAAATGAAAATATTATGGTGCTTTTACACTCTTATGATGTATAAAGACAATTTAGCAAAATATGTTAACTGATACAAGGAAAATCATTCTTGTGTGATGAACTGTTGTTAGGGAAATTAATAACTCATAGCTAATTTTTACATTAAATCTTTAAGTTGCATCTCAAACAATCAAAATTAGATTTTTCACAATTCATATATTTTACTATATATATATATATATATATATATATATATATATATATATATATATTATGTTCCTTTTAATGTTCAATCAGATAATGTAAAAATTACAAAGTGTAAAATATTTATAAAGCATGGTACTCCAGACATTAAAGGTAATATATGAGGTTATAGGGTTAAATTATTTTGCAATGAAACAAGGTATAAATAATTTCCATTATGAGGAATGACCGTCTCGGAATAAGTACTAAGACTATGGCCGTGTGCCATAAGTTATCTGATGCAGACTGTCATAGACAAACACAACATCAAAAAAGAAATTACGTATTCAAGTATAGAAACAGATATGCTGTGAAGCCTTTGAAAAACAATGAACATAGAATGTAGCATAATAAAGTTTTTATTTTAGAAATTCAATTATGTTTATAATACGTTTTTGAGTATAATAATACGAAAACGTCAATGGGATTTCGCCTCAAACTCCAAGTTCCAAAAAATATATGTAATATTTTAAGAAAATGTGCAAATAATCAAAATAAAATTACCATCACGGTGTGATCCGATTCAAAAACACTGTAGAAAACTATCAAAATGTTTTATACAACTATTTAAATGCTGTAAAAGAACAGTTTTCCAAATGTGTTAAACAATTGTTATACTGAAATCAAGGAACTCAAAAAGAAATCAAAATGATATGTACGTAAATACGTGTCAAATTAATTATATTGATACATTAATTATAATAAAATTTCCAGTGATAAGAAAATAAAACCATTGTTTAAATTCCTATTTGGATAGAAAAAATATATTTAAATTATTAATTTCAAAGTTCCTTTCCATTATTATTTAAATTTTGAATCACAATTTTGATGTTTTAATGTGACTATTAGTCCTATAACTTTTTTACATAAATCAAACTTTAATCAATAATATGGTAACTTTAAGTTTTCATATATCTATAATCAAATGATACAGTTGTCATATATATATATATATATATAAATGTAAAATTTATCAAGTGAATTTACACAATTATGTTATATTAATTTAATAGCGTAGTAGATATTTGTCATTGACTACTTTTTAACTGTTGTGGTTATTTATTATATTACTATAGATAATAGGCCCTACAATAAATATTATTTATTACATTATATAATAATAGTTATTAGTTTATTCTATAAAATATACACATTGAATGTCTATTATAATATAGATAATAAAATGTAGAATATAGTCACCATACGATATAGAATATGAAATTTTTTCTGTTTTTCAGTTACGTTTGTGTATACAACAAGTGAATAATATAAATTCATTGGTTATTAATACAAACATTTTATGAAGATAAGACAACAACAGCTGATTTGAGGATAACTAATGGCACAAATGTTCAATAAGCATGGTTTATTTTAAATTGTATGTCAGAAGTGAAATATGTTAGGATTTATAATGCAGTAAGACTGAATCAATAATGTAGTAATCAAAGAAATAAGTGATTGATGTAATAATTAGTAGTGAAATAAACTATATATTTTGACCAAAATAAACATATTTTATCTAGAAGAGAGTTGTTGAAGCATACTTGTTATGCACGGTGCTGAATACGTGCTAAATATAAAAGCTATACTATCTATCACATATATATGATTGTACAAGTAAACGTCATACAACACAAATTTATTACAATATAAGCACAAAATACACAAATATATTACAATACAATTACAAAATGCACAAATATTATGGTGACCGATTTCGGTGAACCTCGCTCACCTTCCTCAGACCAGAGGGATGCACAAAAGAATGGCACAAGAAGGGATTCTTTTGTGAATCCCTCTGGTCTGAGGAAGGTGAGCGTGGTTTACCGAAATCGATCACCATAATATTTGTGCATTTTGTACTTGTATTGTAATATATTTGTGCATTTTGTGCTTATATTGTAATAAATTTGTATTGTGTGACGTTTACTTGTACTATACATGTAATAACATGTACTATGCTAATTAAAAAACTATATATATATATATATATATATATATATATATATATATATATATATATATATATATATGATTATATAAGACATTGTTATGAGATAAATCATATTAAACTTAACTTTACAATTATTCTAAAAAGATTTATCAACGATGATTTTGTGTATATACATTAAATCATTGTTTATTCTTAAATTCTTTATGTAAACGTGTTCATTATTAAACCGAAGGATTATATAATATGAAGTGCAAGGATTAATATTTAGTATGGGTTTATTCATAGCACAGCTTCACATGGTCCTGTTGGAGATGTGACGTGTCTATCAATTCCATTCGAGGATTTATTCACCTAAGATACTCTCAAGGCATTATCTGTGCTTTAGAGAGGGAACGTACGGATTTTAGATAAGTGGCTTGTTGTGTATTTCTACAACAAATCATACGTTCTTAATAAACAGTCCAAAATTAAAATTTTAGATTGGCCTAACTTTTAGTATGGTGTATTAATACATCAATTACATGTATAAGTGATTTAGGTAATAGTTGAACATATTTCACATTTAATAATATTTAAAAAGGTAATATTATTTATTTTATATTTTAATACTTGTGTTAACTTGTTATTTGAAACTTACATGAACCTTCTGAGGGATGTGTAGTGAGCTGTTTTTATTTTATATTGTAGAGACATACAAGAGTTGGCCTTGTTGAGGAATTGGTGAATCATGTACCCAACTTATGTAACTAAAGTACGGACATTATATACATATAAATACATTTAAATAGTAGTATAATGGACAACCTCCTCCAGTCCCCATTGACGAATACATTTAATGTTTGTAACAAGGTTAACAGATGTCGCACCAAAGTGATTCTTACAAACGTCCCTAGTTTAATTAATAAATTGAACAATGAACAAAAAAGTTAAACTAAACAATACTTTAACCATGGGCAAAAGGAAAGACTCCGCTGCATCTACATTGTGGTGCTTGACTTTGATATTTCTCCTACTTGACAAAGCTAAAGTTATCGCATATTATTTGCAAATTCTCCACCTATTAGTAACTAATCATGTAATAAATTTTGCATAGTTTACAAAGACAATCGTATTCTGCCTGTAAAAAATAGGTGATTTAAGAATCACATAAGAATTTATTTTACGTGATTTGTTTCTATTATTTTACGTATATTTAAAATATTTCAATTCTTTTAGTGCTTTATTTGAATGGTTCAGACTCTATTAAGTTAAAAGAGTTTTTTTTAAAAGCCAACTAAGTTCATTCTTTATGTAAATGGAAAAATTTTAAACAAAAGTATATTTCACATATTTACTGACTAAAATATTGCAACATTAAATATTAATGCCATCTCCAATTAATTTTGACTATTTATTACTGTATTTACCAAAATATAGTGTTATAAAGAGATTATTCCAAGTCAAATTTACAAATTAAACTATTTAGGAATACCAAGTATATATTCTTTAGTAGTATAAGACAATTGTAACATTAATTTTTAGTTGCTACTTGTATTTCAAAGCTAATGTTATAACGTGCTTTTTTAAATAGTGATTGTAAATTTAAAATTAGATTTTCGAACTTTAATAATAACGATAATGAATAATAATAAAAAACCCCATCTGTCATTGCGTAATCGTTGATGTGTAGCTTTTTAAACGTGCTTATTTAATCGCTTAGCAGGACGGAGAAAGTACGAGTTCCAAACTTAGACAATTATTTCACTATGACAAACGAATTTGAATGCATGATATTTATATACAGTAGTAGTATGATGAGACCTTTCAAGTTTGGTCACGTCAATATAAGTTTAAATCACTGTTCTGTAAATTTTATTCCTCGCGTTATATACGACTACAAATAAACATGAAGTTCCTAGACTAGGAAACCATTTCATTAAGATTCAGGTGAATACTTGACGTTAGTTTTACTGGCCACATAAATAAACATAATATGCCACTTTAGTTATTTTATTTTATGACTGTGCAATCCACGTTTTCTCTTGTATAGTTTATATTCGTTTCTTTTCTTATCAAACTTCATTGAATGGTTATAATTTATTTATTCCTAAATCGAAAACGGTAAATTATTACATTTGTCAGAAACGAATGATATATAATACTAGTTGTTAATAGGAAACATTATTTAATAAAATTTTCAATATAAATATAGGAAAAAGAGAAAATAAAATACTTGTTAAAGAGAAAAATGTGGTTTTGTAATATTTTCATGCATATAAGTGTTTATCTTTGGTTTGCTTTTGAGTGAAATTATATCAATGAGCAATTCTAACCTTAAAATATACCATGCAGTTTTTATTCACGACATTCAAAATAAATATTTTTTATATTGACTAGAAAGTCCTCCAAATTGTAAGACTGGTACAGACACTTTTTCTCCTTAACTTAAATCCATGAGAATGAGACAATCCATCAAATTGAAGTTGGTCAAGTCTCAGAGTTTTCGTTCGTATCCGTTGTAGAATCTTACCTTTTATAATATTCTTTATTTTGTACTTACATGGAGGCTATAACACAGCAGAAATAACACTTGACGAATATATTTAATGTTTGTAACAAGGTTAACAGATGTCGCATCAAAGTGATTCTTACATACGCCTCTAGTTTAAATAATAAATTGAATAATGAAAAAATAATTAAACTAAAAATAAAGTAAACGAAAAACCTGTATATAAGTTTCGGTATACTATTATGTACAAATAGATATCTCATGTAATAGAAATATTTTTTCCTGAAATCTGCTACCAAAGCTGGGTTAAACTGCATTATACTTACATGGGACTACACTAGTGCTCCATAATTAACCACAAGAACGGAAGATAATTTGTGACACAACATTTAACATTGGATGAGATATATACCTGTGTGTTTATAAAGTCAATTATATAAATTATTCACGTATCATGCAGACTAGTGTTTTGTACCCTAGTTAAATAATTACATTAATTTGGTATGTGTAAAGTTTTAGCATAAAGTTGAGCTAGTGAAAATCAACCTTTAAGATGTGTGATTTATTTTGATGTCATTCCATGTGGTTTTAGTCAATATTTTTAACTTGAGCGCTAAACTAGGGATGATTTCAAAACTGTTCGATAGTCATATAAATAATATATTTGTATATCCATACAATAGAGAAATTATTAGTCGAGTGTTTGGGTCAATTTATAAGGTAATATGATTTATAATCTCACAAGATTTATCTTTTATTTTGATAAATAGAATATAAATATTTGCGAGAACCAATACACTATAAATAAGTATTTTTTCATTAACTTCATTAAATAATGTATATTGACATATATAGAAACATAATATGAGTCTTAAGGCAGTCTAGTAAGTACTAATAAATGATTAAAAAAAAAACCTGGAAAACAATTGTAACTAACAACTTACTGATTAATAAAATTTGTATGAACAAACTGAACCAGGTACGTAAAATTCATTTTATCAATTCTAAAATATAATTACACTTTTTTTAAATACATAAGGTTCGTATGCTTACACAGGAATTTATTAAACTTAAAGGCATTTACAAATTCTTAAATTGAAAATAATTCAATAATATTGCAGTCTTTATAAGCATTATTATAACCATAGATTTAGGTGGGGGATTATGGGGTGGTAAAACTAATTTTAACTTTAATTTAGGTCAACATTGAAGTACATTCATGAATTTACGTATATCAAATATACTACCTTACCCTTCCAACGGAGTAGTTGTGTTCATTAACATAGGATCACCATGAGGGCCGGCTGGTAACTCTCTGATAATGAAAAATGTAGATTCCTAAATGTTATCAAGATAATGTAACTATTGTAGTACAGTACAATACTACTGTACGTGTGTGGGTGGGTTAGGTTAGGTTAGGTTAGGTTAGGTTAGTAAAAAAGTACCACTGTACGTGTAGGGGCGTGCGTGCAATTTAATCACCCTAATATATGTCAAAAGAATAGTGTGTCAAAAGAATTATTCACATTAATTTTTGAACGAATATATTTTTGAAAAGATATAAATGCTGTTTTGTAATATAAACATTTTTATATAGCCAACCCATCGTTCGTTAGGTGATGGGGTCCTCATGAACTTGATAAGGCAGGGTGGGTGACTGGGGTTTTACAAATAGTAAGTTAAGGAGTAATTTTATCAGGAACTGTCCATTACCTGTACTGTGTTTACTTTTATTTATAAATATATCAAGCTTAGATGAAAAAGAATATATTTACAAGATGGACTGTTTGTGATGTGAAATTAGTTTTCAATTTGATATGTGAAATGAACAACTAGATGATAATGAATTTTTCGTTAATTTTTTTACTTTCTTTATATGCATTGTTTAGTTACAAATGTATACAAATTTACATATCTATATGCATATAAAGTACTTATCATTATATAGTCAATACATAATAATATAATCACATATATTCATGTGATAATTTAAGATAAAAGTATAGAATGCGTTACTATTAACATATTTTTTATATGAACTGATATGTTTTGAGATATCGTCCTGAAATTTGGTTTAATTAAGTATTACCAAATCTAAGGTAATCACAATTATGATTCAATATTTGTAAAACAACTATTAATGTAGTAGAATATTACGCTGTTTTATTTTATATTTATATTTTTATATTATTATAATTTATTTTAATAACATAATGTTAGTGTTATTTTTATATAAACTTAAAATAAAGAATTCATCGAACTTAAAATAAGGATGGTTCAAAGTTTCCGAAGGTATTAAATTAGTTATAAAACACTTTGCTCCGGGAAAACATCTATAAAGCATTTACTAGGGACACCTCAGCATTACCAACTTTATACCTGCACCTTGGTTATATAACATTTACTAGGGACACCTCAGCATTACCAACTTTATACCTGCACCTTGGTTATATTACATTTACTAGGGACACCTCAGCATTACCAACTTTATACCTGCACCTTGGTTATATTACATTTACTAGGGACACCTCAGCATTACCAACTTTATACCTGCACCTTGGTTATATAACATTTACTAGGGACACCTCAGCATTACCAACTTTATACCTGCACCTTGGTTATATTACATTTACTAGGGACACCTCAGCATTACCAACTTTATACCTGCACCTTGGTTATATTACATTTACTAGGGACACCTCAGCATTACCAACTTTATACCTGAACCTTGGTTATATAACATTTACTAGGGAGACCTCAGCATTACCAACTTTAGACCTACACCTTGGTTATATAACATTTACTAGGGACACCTCAGCATTACCAACTTTATACCTGCACCTTGGTTATATAACATTTACTAGGGACACCTCAGCATTACCAACTTTAAACCTGCACCTTGGTTATATTAAATTTACTAGGGTCACCTCAGCATTACCAACTTTAAACCTACACCTTGGTAATATAACATTTACTAGGGACATCTCAGCATTACCAACTTTATACCTGAACCTTGGTTTTATAACATATACTAGGGACACCTCAGTATTACCAACTTTATACCTGCACCTTGGTTATATAACATTTACTAGGGACACCTCAGCATTACCAACTTTATACCTGCACCTTGGTTATATAACATTTACTAGAGACACCTTAGCATTACCAACTTTATACCTGCACCTTGGTTATATAACATTTACTAGGGAGACCTCAGCATTACCAACTTTAGACCTGCACCTTAGTTATATAACATTTACTAGAGACACCTTAGCATTACCAACTTTATACCTGCACCTTGGTTATATAACATTTACTAGGGACACCTCAGCATTACCAACTTTATACCTGCACCTTGGTTATATAACATTTACTAGGGAGACCTCAGCATTACCAACTTTATACCTGCTCCTTGGTTATATAACATTTACTAGAGACACCTTAGCATTACCAACTTTATACCTGCACCTTGGTTATATAACATTTACTAGGGACACCTCAGCATTACTAACTTTATACCTGCACCTTGGTTATATTACATTTACTAGGGACACCTCAGCATTACCAACTTTAAACCTGCACCTTGGTTATATTAAATTTACTAGGGTCACCTCAGCATTACCAACTTTAAACCTACACCTTGGTAATATAACATTTACTAGGGACATCTCAGCATTACCAACTTTATACCTGAACCTTGGTTTTATAACATATACTAGGGACACCTCAGTATTACCAACTTTATACCTGCACCTTGGTTATATAACATTTACTAGGGAGACCTCAGCATTACCAACTTTATACCTGCACCTTGGTTATATAACATTTACTAGAGACACCTTAGCATTACCAACTTTATACCTGCACCTTGGTTATATAACATTTACTAGGGAGACCTCAGCATTACCAACTTTAGACCTGCACCTTGGTTATATAACATTTACTAGAGACACCTTAGCATTACCAACTTTATACCTGCACCTTGGTTATATAACATTTACTAGAGACACCTCAGCATTACCAACTTTATACCTGCACCTTGGTTATATAACATTTACTAGGGACACCTCAGCATTACCAACTTTATACCTGCACCTTGGTTACATAACATTTACTAGGGACACCTCAGCATTACCAACTATACCTGCACGCTGGTTATATAACATCAATATTTCAACTTGACCAACTATGCGGATGTCATTCCAGTACTTTCAGTAAAAATAACAACAAAAACAATGTTTCTGAAGTGGTTATATGTGCTTATACTACTATTTAGTAAAAGTAAATCTAAAACTGTACATTTCATCTAATTTTTTTATTTTTCAGGTAAAATTTGCTTTTAGAATTAAAGTCATAGTCTGTTTAAAATGATTGATTAAAGTTCACATTTACACTGAACTTTCTCAGAATGTATCTTAACAATGTTGTTGTTTGGGGAAATCACATATATACAGGTGTGCTAAAATACCTTCAAATATGTTTCAATACCAGAGGCCTTGTAAACCTACGCATTACATTTTACGTCGATGCACTGCGTAAATTTCATTGTTTACAAATAATGTGTTGGGAGATTATAGTCGACAATTTAACACAACAACGAACATTCTTACCGATACCGAAAGTATTAAAATAGTTTTCCATTAAAAAAACGAAAAAACTGTTTAAATACAAATCATTTATCATAAACGTTCAAGTCATGATGAAGTTTATCATTAGTTAAATTTGATTTTTTTGGAAAAGCTAACCTCAAAATGTTACAAATTAATGTGTGAATTGAGAGTTATTATTAAAAACATTGAATAAAGAAGCTAATTATTAAATAGAAAAACATAAGACACTTTCGTTAAATCTTTTTTAAAGATTTTTTATCGTAAAAAACATTATTATATTTTTATTTAAAAAAATCTAATTCATAATACAAAAATATAACTCATCGTAGTAAATTGAAGTACTCATCATAGTACATTGAAGTACTCATCATAGTACATTGAAGTACTCATCATAGCACAGTGAAATACTAATCATAGTACATTGAAATACTCATCATAGTACATTGATGTACTCATCATAGCACAGTGAAGTACTCATCATAGCACAGTGAAATTCTCATCATATCACAGTGAAATACTCATCATAGCACAGTGAAATACTCATCATAGAACAGTGAAATACTAATCATAGTACATTGAAATACTCATCATAGTACATTGAAGTACTCATCATAGCACAGTGAAGTACTCATCATAGCACAGTGAAATACTCATCATAGAACAGTGAAGTACTCATCATATCACAGTGAATTACTCATCATAGTTACATTGAAGTACTCATCATAGTACAGTGAAGTGCTCATCATAGCACAGTGAAATACTAATCATAGTACATTGAAATACTCATCATAGCACAGTGAAATACTCATCATAGAACAGTGAAGTACTCATCATATCACAGTGAATTACTCATCATACCACAGTGAAGTACTCATCATAGTACAGTGAAGTAATCATCATAGTACAGTGAAGTACTAATCATAGCACAGTGAAGTACTCGTCATAGCACAGTGAAGTACTCTTAATAGTGCATTGAATTACTCATCATAGCACAGTGAAGTACTCATCATAGTACATTGAAGTACTCATCATAGCTCAGTGAAGTACTCATCATAGCACAGTGAAATACTCATCATATCACAGTGAAGTAATCATCATAGCACAGTGAATTACTCATCATAGCACAGTGAAGTACTCATCATAGTACAGTGAAATAATAATCATAGCACAGTGAAGTACTCATTATAGCACAGTGAAGTACTCATCATAGCACAGTGAAATACTCATCATAGCACAGTGAAGTACTCATCATAGTACAGTGAGGTACTCATCATATTACATTCATAGTACAGTAAAGCCAAATAGTAGTCAGGAAACAACTACTGTATTTCATGCCCTGAGAATAATACTATTGCACGTTATTAAAACTCACATACCTATAAGTTATCCTTAAATGTGCGTTTACTTGAGGGACCAATGTTAATGAGGCAGAAGCTGACATTCATGATGGACTTACAACAATTTATCATTCAAATTATTGCCATATTTAAGATAACGAAATAATACATTTTTACTGTATTATAGTAATGTTCATACTTATGATAGCAATGTAACAATCGAGATAACTTCATATATTATATACTATCTGAGATAAAGCTAACTAAATGAATTAACTAATATTGGAATTTCAACACTTAATATAACACTTTAAAATAATATATTTGAGCCAATAATTGTAATAAATAGGGCTGATTTTGTTAAATCAATGACTAAAGTGCATTTAACTGTCTGGTTTCTAAGAGAAAATAAATGAGATCTATATATTTTGTGAGTTACATTGTAAAGCAAGGCTAGCGATAACAGCCTAGCGAGCCTTATCTCAGACACGTGCTGTTAATGGCTTTCTTATGTGAATGCAATTTCGAGACCTATTTATACTCCTTGAAAATGTATTTTCTTCTTTATATAATATAAAACAGTACAGTGGCATTCTAAGACTTAACCGGAACGAGCAGCAGATTTTTGTAGTTACACTTATATTGGTGACCATATTTTCATTGTTATTATCTATGTTTTTATTGTACTGTGTTAACGTCACGTATACATTATAATACATTGTGAACATGTATTTATTTTTCTCTAAGACGCCGATCATAGAGATACGGGTGAATATGAGGCGTGAATGAGTGTAATGATAAACGAGTGTAGTCATTGTTACTATATGAGTTCGACTTAGCTCACAAAATGCTATTTATTAATAGCCCAACAGCCAGGGAAACTATGGGACCTACAGATTAACGTGGAAACCGAACCAAGTAGTGTTGGTCTGACTTTCAGCTATCTGACAAGACTGACACTCTTCCCTACACTACATCTGAACCTTGACTACCTTTCAACATGGACACCCCAGACTTCTCTAGTAGTGTCCACGTTGATGGCAACCATTGAACGGACACCGTGTCTGTGTTAAAATGACTGACCTTGGAACGTAGCGCCTACAATCTCCCAAACACTTTGTCCCTAAGTAAATGGGTTACAGCACTGCGCCACCAAACTTATAACCAATTATATTATATTAACCAAACTTGTAATATGGTTAAATAAGTATATACGCTATTTAAAAACGTCCTTATACAAACTAATTTGAAACACTTTGAAGGTTTTTTAACGATATTGCAATATACAACAATTTCTATACCAATCCAGCAAAATGAACCGTTTAATTGTTAAGGCAAATTAATTAGGTTAGATTATCTTGCTCCAACGTTGAAAATTACCTGAAATGTGAAATGCTACCAAAGATACTCGTACCAAAACACAGGAAATTAAATAATACGTATTCAATGTATGGAAAGTGATCGGTATCATTTGGTTTCATCATAAAATTACCCTTTGATAAATCTTAAGTAAATGTTGGATTTTTAAAAGTATTAAAATATTTAAATAAAATAATAGAGATATATTACTTTTACTGGACTACTGGACCCGAACTTCACTGTGAGGTGCTGATCGCCGGCTCGAATGACGTTGCCGTCGGCGCGCAGCGGAACATCTACCGCCACTTTGAGGATATTATCACTGCCCGTTCAGCCACCACTGAATTAATAGTTGCAACCCTACCATATCGCCACGACGTGCACGACCCAGCTGACCCTGTCCATGAGGAGATCGTCTTGGTGAATGCTTTCATTGAGAAACTTGCTGCCCGACACAACATCCCGGTGCTGAACCTTGACAGAATGGACCGAAAGTATTTTACCACACACGGCCAACACCTCTCGATGCGGGGCAAGAGGCTGCTGGCGGATATGGTGGTGAGAAGCCTTCCAACTGAGAGTCGACGACCCGTGCCCGAAAACCTGCGATGAACCTCTCACCGCCGCCTTCACTCGGCCCATTCACGCTGCGGTACGACACTTACGCCGAAGCCGTCACTAGCTCTCGGCCAGTGGTTTTGCAGCTCCCTACCCACGAAGATGTTCCATCTCCTTTGTTAACTGGGGAACATATTGTAAATACAAGTGTTTTATCTTTTTTAGGGACCCCCACACAAGTCAACGAGGAAAAATAAAAAAAAGCAACAATTTAAAAACCACATTCAAAATTTAAAATCCAAAATACCCAATGAAAACATTAATATTTTCCATCAGAACGCACAGTACGCAACTAACAAACTGGACGATATTAACCTTTTATGCAAAGAACTCCATCCAGACGTACTGGTTCTGTCAGAAATTGGCTTCAGCAACAGTAATATAGAGTTCTGTAAACTTGAGAACTACAAACTAGCAAACAGCTTCTGTCAAACCTCCCTCAAAGGGTGAGGTGTCGCAATATTTACAAAAATTAGTTACAAGTTTACACCCTTCAAAATTCAAAATTCGACTGAAAAAGATTTTGAAGTAACAGCAATAAATCTGCTTACAGAGACAAAAAGCATTATTATTATTGGCTTATACAGGTCTCCTAGTGGTAATATAAATGAATTCTTTTATAAATTAGAAACGCTACTTACAAACGTGACGACCAGCAGTAAATCTCATTTCGTTATTGTGGGGATTTCAATATTGATACTATTGATATTGAGAATCCCTCCACAAAGCGACTTGCAGATACTTTAAAATCATTTGGCCTCGAGTGGCTAGTGAACTCTCCCACAAGGGTTACAATCGGATCTCAGTCGGCAATTGATAACGTTATCACTGACATACCAGACACCGTAGTTACAGTGGTCAACACAGCTGTAGGTGACCATTACGGCCTAGAGGCCGTTATCAGCGGGCTCTGCCCAGAAAAGGAACCACCTATCCGCCGTAAGATAAGGGACACTAGGCCCGCAAATATAACTCTTCTCAACCAATCGTTAGCTACAGAAAATTGGCAGTTTTTAAATTACAACAACTCTGTCGAGGATAATTTCAATGCATTTGAAAATTGTTTTTTGTATCACGTAAATTTGTGCTGTCCAATTAAAGAAATCAAATCTTGTAATCAGTCTAAAAGTAGACCCTGGATTACACGAGGAATTTAGGTCTCGAGAGAAAAACTAAAGTTTTACTCCGAACTGATGAGGTGTACAAATAATGTTAACTTCAAACTATATGTTAAAAAATATAAGAAAATATACAATAAGGTGATAAACGCTGCCAAGGCCTATGAAATTAACAAAGACATTTTAAACTCACGTAATGTTTCCAAAACGACCTGGAACATAATTAATTCTAAAAAAAATAAAAGCACAACAAAAGATATATCATTAAAGATTGGTGACGAGTTGGTAACTGATGCTACTCGAGTGGCGGATGAGTTCAACCAGTTCTTCTCTACAATAGCTCAACAAGGGCCTGTAACGGGACAGTCATCCTCAGTTCCTTCTCGTTGTCATAATCCACTAGCCTCCATGGCATTAGCCCTGGTTACAGAGGACGAACTGGCTTCTTTGATCCGTCACCTTCATTCTAAAAAATCGAATGATATAAATTATCTTTCAATGTGGCTGATTAAGAAATGTTATCAGCATATTTTATGCCCATTAACAATGTTAGTCAACCTTTCTTTTTTAAATGGAACCTTTCCAAATTCTCTTAAGGCAGCAAAAGTAACACCAATATTTAAAAAAGGAGATCTCCATTCAATAGATAATTTCAGGCCTATTTCTATTTTACCCATGTTCAGTAAAATTTTCGAGAAACTTTTTCTGTCACGTTTGATGAACTTTTTTGAAAAACACAATGTGCTTTCACAAAATCAGTTTGGTTTTAGGAAAGGTAAATCGACTACAGAAGCAGTTGTGAGCCTTGTCGACAAAATTGTCAGGGGCCTTGAAGGTCGTAAGCACACCCTAGGTGTATTCTTAGACCTTTCCAAGGCTTTCGATTGCGTTGACCACAGTATACTACTACAAAAACTTGAGACGTATGGTATCAGAGGTGTTTCACACCTGTGGTTAAAATCATTCTTGAACCATCGATCTCAGCAAGTCCAAATTTCAAACAAACTTTCAAAATCCAAACAGCTGAGTTATGGCGTCCCCCAGGGATCAATACTCAGCCCACTTCTGTTCTTGATTTATGTCAATGATATTGGTTCATCGTTGCAGCATGGTCAACTCGTCCAATATGCCGATGACACGACTCTTTGCTTTAGTGAAAACTGTAGAGAAAATCTAGAATTAAACGTTTACCTTGATTTGAACAGTTGTGCTCAGTATTTTAATATGCTTAACCTTAAAACAAATTCAACAAAATCACAGGTCATCAACTTTTGTTTGAGGCCCATTGATTTCGGAAGTAGCCCCTCAGTGTTACTGGCGGACTCTGTGCTAGAAGAAGTGGAGTCCACTAAATTCCTTGGAATATACCTCGACAGAGGTTTGACATGGAATTACCATATTAATAGTGTATGCTCTAAGTTATCCTCAGGCATTTATGTACTGAGGATGCTCTCTAAATACTGCCCTATTCAGGTACTGATGACGGCATATTATGGTCTCATTTACCCTCACCTTTCCTATGGACTGGTGATTTGGGGAGGTGGTGTATATAGTGAATTCTTGAGAGTGTTTAGACTACACTCTAAGAATTCACAAAAGAAGGCAGTCCGAATTATTGCAAATTTAATGAGTAGAGAGTCGTGCAAACCAATGTTCAAACAACTCAAGCTGTTGACTCTGCCTTGCTTGTATATTCTAGAAACAATTTTATATTGTATGTCCAAATGCAACCTGATAAGGGGCAGTGACTTACATAATTATAATACTAGAGGCAGAGATGACTACCGTACTGGGCAACACAGAACGGTAGTCTATCAACACCTGCCCTCGCAGGTGGGTGTCAAATTAATTAACAGCTTACCTAAAGAAATTAAAATTGCTCCAAATTCAAAAATATTTAAGACTCGCTTGAGAGACATACTGTTGTCCCAGGCTTTTTACAGCATCGGAGAGTTCCTAGCACACGACTTGGAGACCAACTTAATTGGCTAGACACATCCCGTTGACTTTTGTGGGAGTTTCAATCACTATAGGTAGATTTGTGTGAATGCCCTCCTTGTATGTATGTTTGTGTGTATTTATTGTTATGAATGATTGTTTAAATTAAAGCCTTAGGTTAATTAATTTTAATACTGACGTTTGAGATACAATATTTTTTATATTGTCCATGCAATAAAGGATTTATTATTATTATTATTATTATTATTATTATTATTATTATTATTATTATTATTATTATTATTATTATTATTATTATTATTACAACATATATCTTAGTGGTTATCTGAGGTTGATAACTTGAGGATGCAGTAGGATCTATGTGGAATGATTTAAAATATAATAAATCAAGAGATTGAAGGAGATATATTAATGAAGACAAAACATCAGTCAGAGGTTTAAATAATGGGCAACATAACGCTAAATGAAAATAAGTAAAGTAGAAAAACTTTAATAAGTGAAAAACCATACGCAAAATGGCCCTTAAACTAAATGCAAATTACATTTTTCTGCCATTTGAATTTGAAAACACAAGTTATACATATTATTATAAGCAAACGTGTTTTAAAGTTTATTATACATTTTTAAATGTGTTCGTGAAGGTTTTAATTATTAAATTGAAAAGAAATAAACCATGTTTTCTTATTTTTTATTGGGCTGAAATGAAACCAAACTGAATTTTAAACTTTTTGGCACTCTTGTTTCCAATGCAAATCACCTGAATATTCAACTACGCTGGGATAAAAGTCCAATAGAACAAAACCTTGTGATACTTGGGGACTGATATTAGGCTTGAACTTTGCCAATCTCAAAGGTCGTATAATTTACATACATCTTGACTTGGACAGTTTTATTGCCTTAGTAACATCGACTAATCTTATGTCCTCCAAATTGTAGTTGTACCTGGGGTATATTACATAATATATGTTTTGAATAAGTATGTTGTCAAATTTACATGGACCTATGTAAGCGTACATACTGTGATACATTAATATATAAACATAAAAATGTATTTTACCTAAAAAGATCATTATGTACAACAACTGAAGAAATATCATAATAACACACTAATGAAAAAAACACACATTTTACTTTTAATTTTATTTAATATAACGTAATAGCGTCTGTTATGATGTTTTCATTTCTTGAGGAAATATTGTTTATGTGGTATTAAATCAAACGTCAAACTTGCTCGACACTACGTCCAGAAGCGAGCTGGCCCTCAGCAAACTACCTTAAATGGGACAAATTGGGTTTTCTATCAGGAGAAAGCACAACGCGTTTGTGTTTTTTGCTCGTTTAAAAGTATTATTTATTCACGATATCACCATATTTTGTACTGCAAGAATTATTTTAATATTAAAAGATTGCATTAAATAAGGTCTGGTGGTGTTTCCTGGGTAAGTATGAATAAAACAGGTTTGTGCAATAGAAAGGTGGTCTTAGTATTTAACTGTAAGCATTTGATAGGTTATGTTGCTTGGCGTGAAATGAAATGTATCAATATTTTAAACAATTTTAAGTAAAACACTTAAAAACTTATAGTAATTTTGATTAAGTATATTTAACATGTTACTGTTTTTCTCATACACATTAGTA
Source organism: Stictocephala bisonia (assembly GCA_035578905.1). Lineage (NCBI taxonomy): Eukaryota > Metazoa > Arthropoda > Insecta > Hemiptera > Membracidae > Stictocephala > Stictocephala bisonia. The sequence goes on along the minus strand of JAQJVL010000927.1, from coordinate 281,782 downwards.
GCGTTGGTTAAATTTATGTACTATTTATGTAGGTTTGCAAAAGGATTACATTTTCTGCTCTGATTTCAGTATATGTAAAATGTATATGTCAGTCTACTGAATGAGGAGTGTTTAACAACTGTTATGAACCTAAATATGTATGCTCATACTTCCTATGATAGATTTTGTGTATATATTGATTGTAAGAATAAATATATTGCTAAATAGTTATGTTTAATTTTTTTATTTTTATATTGTTTTATCAACATTTGTATAATGAATGCAAAGAATAACACTCTTAAATATATAATATGAAATTATTATCAATACTGTTTAGAAAAAAAATTAAAAGACCTAGATACAATATATAAAAATATTCCTCGTTTATATAATTAATTATATGTAATTTTCAAATTTAATAAATTATATTATCTAATGGATTAAATAAAATTGTTTAATCCAGACGATCACCAAACCTGGACGTTGTAATATTATCGTAGTTCTATCGTCATTCACATTGGTATAGTCCGTACCAGCTCAACAGCACTAAGAGTTGGACAGTTCTACAGAACTTTGAGAGTTGAAAGCTACCAATTATTTAGATGAGGAAAGTCGAAACAGACATGAAGTAATCGGCCTGGCACTGTGTCTCGCCTTGGATATCTGAATTATAAAACTTGTTATACCTTTTACAGTTACTCTGGAATTCGAACAATATATTTAAACCCATGAAAAGTAAATTCTTAAATGCGTTAATTAATTACGTATAATAATTTTATTTGCTTTTTTGAAATGTTTATTAGTTTATACGAGTTTAATATTTTTTAGATCAACAGTAAAGTTATCAATATTATTTGGTTATAGTATGTCATGGAAAAAATTATTCCATGCAGATAATAATAAAAAAACCTAGTTTCAATCAATATGCAAAAATTTAATAATGAAATTACAATATTTATATAAACACATTACCAACTACAATAACCAGGCAAACGCTTCAATGATATTATGAGACCTAAAAACTTTAATACTTATCATTATCTGTTATGTTTTCTACTTAGTAAACGTATATCTCGTTGAATAAAGAAATATAAATTAACCCATACATTGTCGATATTCCCAAAATAATCTAGAAAACAGAAGGATCAGTGAGATTTAAATACATTAAAACGTTGGGATGTGTTTTGGGAGTATACATTCATCCATATTAGGCCTACGCTTATTTCTATCAAAATTCTAATAAGATTCAAAATAAAGTTATGTTTAGAAAAAATTTAATATTAACTAAACAGTATTTAAAAAATACTAATATTGCATATGGGATACAAACATGACACATGTTGAAAGATATAGTACATTTTAACTAAATATCAGTGCATAGAACATTACAAAATCAGTGAACTGAATGTCCCTTTAATTAGCAATTTAAATACCAGTCCGGATTTCCTGTTAATTAGGGCCGTCCTTCCTCTTGTATGACATAAGTATAGAATATAAAATAAAATAATATTTTTCTCCGTTACTTATTTCCTACCCAACATTATTATTCGCTACCCAACATTAGGTTTTCAATTACAGTCCAGTATTAAAACTATGTATTATTATATTGAAGTAATTATGCATTGCAATACTATTTTTTTCATTTTATTGATTTATCTATGTATTATATACATATAACATCAGTTACTCATTAATTAACTTATAGTGGATTAAATATCTCTCTCAATCAATTAACACTGTTGCAGTAAAACTAGAAAAAATCACAATACTCTGAAAATTAAATGTTTATTCTATCTAAAAATTAAATATATGAAGATACATTTGAAATGTTTTGAGTAATATACGATAATGTTCATTTTGGTTTCCAGAGTAAGTATGGGGTTTTCCAGAGAAAGAGTATCGTTTGTCGTCATTTCGTAAAACTTGAGAAAAGTTTATTTTTAAAGCTTTCTCTCAAGAATAAAGTCCTGAGGACTATAAACTGATGTTATTCATTGCACCAATATTTTGGAATCTCGATAAACATTATTCTTGAATAATAGTTATGTTCATATAAAATGTTTTATATTATATTATAATTCTGAAAAGTATATACGTAAAATATCCTTCATGAGACAAGGGAATGGGTTGAAACCTACTATACTAAATTGATACATCATATTGGTTTTGTGAAATGGAATATTTCATAGTTTTCCTAAAACTGGATAAAATATTGAAGTTGGAATATCTTATTTAAACTTAAAAAAATTCCACCCTACTTCCAAGATTATGAAAGTTTTTTTAATGTTTATGTATATTACAATATTCGGGATCTTCCTAATCAAGTGACCAATCTAATGCGTTAACACATTTTAAGTAAATTCAAATAAAATGGAAGGGTCAGCCATACTGTTCTCCTTCGGCCAATGACCGTAGGTCACGTGGGTCGTGCCTCCGACGCCCTCTCCAGCATACCTACTTTTATTTTCCATCATGAAAGTACACTCAGTTACTGCCTCTGTCAACTCCCTTATCTGACTTTAATAAATTTGCACACACAAAAAGAAAGTTAAAAAAGCATGAAAAGTCAAAAGGGAGTCAAAATTCATGTGTTAGCTTGTAGCAAGCTTTATCTTGCTGTGCCATCCTGTACCAATTGTATAACTACAATTAATATTGTAAACTATTGTAAATGGTGTAACCGTTGGTAAATAAATAAATAAATACCTGCCAAACCAGTCCCCACCCCACCACCTGTATAAAAAAGCTGGAAGATCATTCGCCGATCTCAGTCTCAGAGAAACCACAGAGACGTATGGACGAAACGTCTGGTTATGTTGTAAATATTGTAGGTAGTACCTTGACACGGTTGTCACCGGAAAATGTAGATTCTAGTTATACATACCTTATATTATTTTAAATAATCTTAAAACTATTTTGTGTACTTTTATACACCAGAATATTAATATAGATATTAATTTATATTGATATGTATAATTTGCTAAACAACTGAAGCACATTTAAGAACTGATTACATTAGAGATAAATTGTATCTAATATTAGGTTTTACTATGATATAAGAGTAAACAAATACATAGGTCCTAATGTTTGTATCGTCAAAGAAAATAAGCGTATGCTGGACTTTAAAAAAAGCTGGACACTTCCATGAAGGTGTAGGTTGTGGATGCCAATGCGACCTCGCATGCGTGAGTTTCAGACGAAAGTTTACTTTAAATTCCGAGGTCAAGTATCTTTTTTTAGTTCATATGTATCATTAAGATATTTTATTTTAAGTAAATAAAAGAAATTTTTAGTTTATAAATTTAATGTACATTTTATTTATTTAAAATATACAAATGTTACGAATATCATTTGAAACTTAACATTTAAAGCAGTCGGTGATAATGCCAGTATTGTTAAAGCAGTCGGTGATAATGTCAGTATTATTAAAGCAGTCGGTGATAATGCCAGTATTATTAAAGCAGTCGGTGATAATGCCAGTATTGTTAAAGCAGTCGGTGATAATGCCAGTATTATTAAAGCAGTCGGTGATAATGCCAGTATTATTAAAGCAGTCGGTGATAATGCCAGTATTATTAAAGCAGTCAGTGATAATGCCAGTATTGTTAAAGCAGTCGGTGATAATACCAGTATTGTTAAACGTATAAGAAGGATTTAAGTAGTGTATAGTTTGTAGATGCCTTTGTAAATTTTTGTACGTTCGAGCCAATACTAAATAAACATTTGTGGTTTTCGTTGTAAGGGTACATGATTAATCATATATTTCTGCCACTTTACCACATCTTAGCTCATTTTGTAAATTCAACTGTAATTATATATTGTATGGCTTATTTTTGTTACCAGTTAAATAATGAAAAAGTAATAAGTTGATATACAAATATAAATTATAGATTTATTTAGTTCTATAGTTTTACTTTGAATTTAACATTTCAACATTTATGTTTTATCTCACACTACAGTGAATCTTAGTGACGACCAGCAACATGCACATAGTTTATTCATGACATTTTCAAAATATTAACTGGATTTTGCTGGATAAATGTCGTGTCTGTCAATTCTATTTAGGGATTTGTTCTCCTTCGATTTTCCTAAGGCACTATCTGAGATTTTGGGGATTGAATCAAGGATAATATATCAGCACGTTCATACCGATATTTGATTTTAGTATTCTTAAAATTTGTGATATAGTAGACATAACATGCTATATAGAGGGTTTTAAGGAATGATGTTTTGTAACAATCTCATATATGGTTAACTCTCAAATTGAATTGTAACCTAGATAAATAAGGTATATATAATATAAAGAGTTAAAATAAATTGGAATAGTGGAATATTGTAACACAAATGAAGTAGCATACTTATATGTCATGCTCGTCAATACCACAGTACGTGTATAGGCGGGTGGGAGGGTCAATATCACAGTACGTGTATGGGCGGGTGGGTCAATACCGCTTTACGTGAATGGGCAGGTGGGTTAATACCACTTTACGTGTATGGGGAGTGGGTGGGTCAATACCGCTTTAAGTGTATGGGGGGTGTGTGGGTCAAAACTACATTACGTGTATGGGGGCCGGGTGGGCGGGTCAGTACCACTTTGTGTGTATGAGGGTGGGTGGGTCAGTACCACTGTACGTGTATAGGCGGACGGGTGGGTCAATACCACTGTACGTATATGGGGGCCGGGTGGGTTGTTAAGATGATATCAGTTGCTAGATTTTGTGAGTTGGGTTAGATTTTGTTTTAGCAAGAGACGTTTGCACAAAATAATCGTTACCTGTTCAAGTAAGACATAATTTTGCAGGATTCTTTGCTTTAAATGCAAAAAGAAATGAGATCGAACTGATAGTTTGTTTTAGGGAGATATCAATGAATAAATTTACACATTTTGTTATTGTCTACAGCTAATTCGATTGTACAAGAAATAAAGGTGTTCATAAGAAATGTTGAAAACGAAGGATACTGACGGGTAAAGCTGTTATATTATAAGTAACAAAATTATGATCATGGTTTATTTTCTGAATTTAAAACCAAATCATAAATTAAATTTAAGTAATTGGTTATCAATTAAAATGAATGCACATTCTTGTTTCTTACTTGGTTACTATTTTATAAACAGTAATTGTTATAATATATGACATTTTTATTTATTTTTCTATAAATTACGTAGTATTACTGTACGTGTAAGTGTGAAATAAAGACGTAAAATTACAACATACAAATTATAAACATTTATTGCAATCAATAACAAACAAACAAAAAAAACTATATTTAAAGTTTCTTCAAACTCATTATTTTTGTACACCAGTGGAGTTCCAACTTTGATTTTAAAGGTGTTACGGGGAAATGTCCAAACCCATCAAGCTAAATGTTGTTGGACCTCCCGGATTTAAGGATAATCCCTATTTATAAGTTAAATATGGCGTATTTTTTAAACTGATGTTCTGAAACTGAAAATACCCTAAAAAATTAAATACTTAACTATTGTATTCGTGTTATCTTAAACAGTATTTAAAATATATTCGAAATGTTTATTTACTTAAATGTATGCTCCTTTCCCATGATATTAAACGATGTAAAAACAATTTTAGGATGCTATGGACAGTAACACATAACACTCAGTTAAATAAATATACTTCTAAATGTAATTTAAAATGAAATATAACATCACAAGAATTTGTTTATTTTACAAAACTTTTATTAAAAAGTACCATTTTAGTTATATGTAGTACTATATCCTATTTTTTTGATATAGGCAGATGATTTATTTCAACTATCGTCACTTAGGATAATCACCTACATATTTCTGTAAATCTTCATGTTTTATTTATAACTATTTAAGCAATATTTGAGTAATTTCTACCGTCAAATTGCCAGTTTTAAAGCCTTTGTATTATATTTAGAAGGAAACATCACTGGATTTGTTTTATTTGTTCCTTACATAAAAAAATAAAGATTTTTATTTAATATATATATTTTTTTTCTTACTGCAGACAAGTAAGATTCAATAAGTAGTAATATTGTTTTTGTAGATACCCACAGTGGCTATTTTATATATATATATATATATATATATATATAAACATATATAAAAAATGTGTGTAAGTTTATGTCAAAGCCATAACGGCTTTGAGAATGGTAGAGACATTCTTCTCTCTTAAACTGAAAGCCCTGCAAACGGGCCAATCCATCAAATTGAAGTTGGTCACTTTTCAGAGTTTACGTTCCGCCCCGCTTCACACACTCTTATCCTTGAACGGGAGAATGCTTTGTTACAGGTCGTAGCTAACACACATATGAATGTTCAACACACAGAACACTGCTGACGTACGTTCAATATAACCTACACTCTTGGCTACAGATTATTAAATTCACAGTTTAAACAATTATTAAGCGTTCGCATTCCATAAAATATGTATAATGGTACACCAAGGCAAAATAAACACAACGCACATGATAAACTCACTCAGTCACACATAAAGCACACACTACAAGATTGACTTATTCACCCTTTCCTACTGATAATACCGGCATAGCATCCCCTCAATGGTTGCCATTGATGTAGACAATACTAGAGAATTCTGGGGTGTCCATGTTGGATGTTAGTCGTGGTTCAGATGTTCTGTATGGGAGAACACTGAGTATCATGCTTATTAGTTAGCTGAAATCAGACTAATACTACGTGGTTCGGATTCCACGTAAACCTGTAGGTCCCTTAGTTACCCTTTTAGGATATTAATAAATAGCTCTTTCTGATAAACAGTTTACGTTAGTTAGTAACAATGGTTACACTCGTTCATCTACACTAATCACACACATTCACCCCTCATATTTGCCGATATTTTCACGATTGTCATCTTTCCAACGAATAATCGATGAATAATGAATACTGTAAATGACACACAATATACCCACCCTCCTTCTCTTAATGCACATAGTACAAGATGAACCCACTAAACCCTCCCATTCTATACGTTGTACACGATGAAACCACCCATCCTCTCATACTGCCCATAGTAAAGATATACTCACCCAACCTCCCATACTGATCATAGTACATGATTGTTCCATCCATCCTCCCATACTGATCATAGCACATGATTGTCCCATCCATCCTCCCATACTGATCATAGTACATGATTGTCCCATCCATCCTCCCATACTGATCATAGTACAAGTTGGATCCACATCCCTAATTTATTTCAAGATATTCGATAGATCCACCTACCAATCCTTCCAACGTAACACGTCACAATATGACCATTAGTTTCAGTAGAGTATCAGTTATAGGAAGACCTACCATATAATAATTTATAATTCACTCTTTCACTTATTAAAAACTTGTATTTCCATAGTTTAAAACAAAATAATTAGTAAATAAAAATGTATATTTGTGCTAGAGTGGAGATAATACGATAACCAGCCTTTTGAAGCCGAAAAATGCATTGAAATAAGTGTATTAGTAAATGGTAATTGGAATAAATTAACAGTTTAAAATATAAATGCAATCAAGAGTACCTTAAAATGACAAATTTATAAATGGGAGAATGCATAGAATGTTTGTCGAGTGATATTTTACCTAATTCAAAATTACTTACAGGATGATAGTTTGAAACAAGTGGAATGTAATTAGATTCGGGGCATTGTTAATGGTTAGAGTGTACGTGGGTGATATAAAATTTATTATTTATAAGCTTGTTTATTAGCCGTTAAAAATATTGTCGTAGTAGGAAAATTAGGATTACTTCTGGACCAAAGATGGCAAACATGGTTTACCAAAATAAATAAATTTAACGTTTGCAAATTTAGATTTTTCATTGTAATAAACATGTGTTTAAGCCACTTATTTTGTAATAGGTTTTGTAAAATATATATTTTTCATTTTTATATTTTGTTTGAATATATTAAGTTAAAACAAATAATGTAACAACAAATATTTAATATGTTATTCCTTTATTCCCTTGACCACCGTGATGCAGCCAGGAGGCAGAATTTTGACAAAAGAGTCGCGTCAAAATTCTTACATTTATTATGTAAACGTCAAAATTATTTACTTTATACATACGTTTAGTAAATAATGTTGGATATCTACTGCCATATTCCCCCATTATGTATTTATTAAACCTAGCGTTAATCATGTTAACAGTTTACAACAAACGTATTGCATGGACATCATTTTGTAATAGCAGCCATCTTTACTGTAATATGCTGTCTTAGTAAAAAAATAGATAAATAAAAAAGTCATGAATTTACTTTATTTATACAAAGTATAGTTATTTAATACTTTGAGTAAAATTTTCTGTAAACTCTAAAAGTAAGTGGAATATTGGAATAAAGAATTTTATTCTTTGATTAACGTATTAGACCAATAAATTCCATGTGTCATTCGCTAAAAGGTTTTCATGTGAAAGTATTATGTAATATCCATATTACAATCTTATAATATTCACACTAAAATCCTATATTATATTTTCTAAGAATGAATAAGTTTTTAAGAAAATATTATAGGGGAAAGTTTATGAAATCTCATGGAGCTGCGCATAAATATAATGAACGAGAGACAATATTATTCGCTCCTAACACACAAATATTTAATTTAACAATGTTACCATTTACTGTACTGTTTTCATAAATATATTGTTTAAAATGCTTGAATCGTTGTTAAAATGTCATATTTTTCAAAGATATTGTAATTGTTTTACTCATAACACTTTTTAAATTAGCTAAATAACTGTAAATAAAAAAATATAGTTTAAAGAAAGAAGTCATCAAATCCGCATGTTAAAAAAGGTCAATCTACGAGGCTATATTACAGAAAACATATTCAGAATAATTTGTATACTTTTAAAAATGTTCATTACTACTATTCATGCATATAATTAGCACTAAAAAAGATGTCATAAATAAAAAAAAAAGATTCTGGCTCTACAATCGTTGTGAAATAAACTGTCTCCAATGCCCAGGAGAGGGTGCTCCAGTTGTGGCATTCAATAATTGTAAACTCAGTTATGTTAAGGGATGTACCGTAACACTTACAATACATAAGATTTGTCAAATTAACAATAATATTCCATGTATTAGAAGATGGCGAGTAATTGACATTGATTTGTCAATTTATTTCGTATACCTCTCATTGACAAATCAATGTTGCAGTTCAATTTGATACATATTTATTTAAAGGCTAATATATGTTTTTTCTGGTTGAAAAGATTTAGTCAGAAAATAAATAAGGCCTCTCTTTATATTATGCCCTATTGGCATACTCAACATCATAGTTATGAATCTGAAGTGATAGGAAATGATAACAAATTTGTACATTTTTGTTGTTATGTAAAGAAAAATATGTTGTTTCTATGCTGCATTAGAACACAAAACTGTGACTGAGATGTTTCAATAGTAAAATAAAAGTAGTGTTACCTTTTTATTAATAAAAGTTCCACACTTGATAAAAGTGGAGACTTAACTCACAAGATTGATAAAGTTTCCAACCTAAGTTTTGATTTAAAACTTGAAATTTTGGGAAGAAAGTCTCCCAATACCTAGTCGATATTTTTCGTCATGTATCAACAGTAATGTCTTAGTTTCCTTGAAAAATTGTTGTTTTTTTTAATTTTTTATTAGAATTACTTGAAACGACTACGACTATTCCCTATTCAACTTTTATATTCAAATAATATATATGGTTATATATCTAAATTTATCTCGGCTGTAATGCCACATCAATTTAAGTACTTAGAATACGCATTATCGAGTTGAATAAATATTGTTACTTCATTTATAGGAAGTGTTTTCAAAAACAAAATAATGAAAATATTCCATGTATAATTTCTAGATATAATACCTCTTAGGCTTAGATGACCATAATAGCTATAAGAGACCTGGATAAAGACAGTGAAAAACCTGGAGTAATCTGACGTAGTGGATTTTATCAAGTATTCATAAATATTACTTTATAAACGATGTTATAGAATACATTCATTTTGCAAGACCTAACCTAAAACTATGCCTGCATGGTGGCTCACTGGTTAGGGCCTCGGACTGCGGAGTCCAGAATCCAAGTTTTGAATCCCCGACTGGTCCAACAATCAGTAATTCACTCAGTGAATAAAGTTCACGCAACCCCCCAACCCATGGCCCATGTGAACTTGCGAGTGCAGTTTTATTGTACATTCATGTTTTCATATGTACATTTTATCCGAGAACATCTTTTAAAAGGTGATTTTTCACGAAAAAAACGAAGATAGCCCCTGTGCATATTTAATAAAACGTTCAACATCAATATATTATATCTGTAATATTTATAAGTTTGGGAAACTTAATTTGTTAATCCTGAACGATTGATATAACAATAATATTGCATAAGGACAAAGAAAACATATCTAGTAATTCCATCTGAAACATTTGATTATATGATAAGATATGCATTATATTCTGTTTTGTGAAATAATTAGGCTTTAAATTTAACACATATATGTGATTAAAGTGACAAAGAGTAATTAATTAAATCTTTTTTTTCTTTTAACCAAAGAAAGTAATATTTTATTTTGAGACTCAGCCTGACAACGACCTTGGGAGTCTCATCTCAGACACGCTGATGTTAATAGCTTATTTATTGATTTAATTTGGTAAAATGCTATAATAAAATAAAGTTCAAAAAGATGATTGAAATTGTATAAATATAGTATAAAACAATTCTGATAAAATACTAAACTTTGTTTTCCAACAGCATATAAACAAAAAGCCACAATAATATATAAATATATGTTAAGCATTAATTTTAGGCATTTTAATTTTTCTTATACTTACTTAGGTAATATAACATTTATGTGTTTAGTTTGTAATAAAATAGAACATATTTTTTCTTATAACTCGCTTAATCAGGAGTTAAAGTCTTCATCCAAAATTCAGATATAAAAAAGTAAACTATTGATTTTTTAGTTTCCATTAAAAATTTAGCTCTGTAAACAAACATATTTTAATTTGTGCACCAAAACACTAAAATGCTACACTGATAACTTACATTACTGAAAACTTAAACAACTGAAATTTAGGCCACTTCAAACCAATAATGTGTAATTTCAGAGTTTGGGTGCAGAGAACATTTAGAAATTATCAACTTGACTCAGCAAATACAAATTTGTAGCACATAAATACATATCTTAAATTTGAGATCTGTTTTCTCCAACTACGAGTTAATGAAAGTATATAAAAGTAATTAGTTTAAGAAATCCCAGAGTATGAACCCACATTACTATATCAAAACTAAAGTGTACATCCTTTTTTATGTGGCGATTAATCTCAGTACATAGTTTACAATTTAATTCTGGCAAGTTTAATTAGATTCCAAAGTCAAGAACGTGTACCTCAGACTTGTCATGATCAGAAACGTTGTATCGGCAAACTTAACTATTTAGAGTTCATTTTCAGCAGATTGGGTTGATTAATCCGATACGTATAACAATCAGATTTATCAAGTTAATTTAATAGTTCACCAAATTAAATAGCATGACAATTAAAATGCGAAGTATGAAATTATGAGTTAAGAAAACCATTCATAATAGTTATCTGAAACTGTTTATTATTTATAGTATATTGAAATAGATTTTTATCCATAAAAAATCTACCCTTAATATTGCTTAAGGGTTGCTAGTCGCATTCCACATATCAAACATATAAATATTCATTATTATTTACTTCGTTACTATTTAATAATATTAAATATTAATATTCATTTATTTATTGAACAATATATTTCTAAATCAGTTATAGTAAATATAACAATGAATAACACCCTAAATGATTATTAAGTAAGCAGACAACTGTATATTTACAATGGACAGTTGAATGTTTAACATGACCAAAACTATTATGAAGAAGTATACCAAGTATGCGAAGTACCTGGGAGTGATGTTCGACTGTCGTCTCCGTTTCTGGGAATACACCGAAGCAGTGTGTGAAAAGGCATCAAAGGTGGCTACGTCACTCAGCAGATAATCAACAGAAGACTCGTCATGTCCACATTACATGCCATGCAGATTAGCAAGTATAGGAAGCGCATGCTGGCCGTGCAACAATGAGGAGCGCCTGCACCTACCGTACTGTTGCGGTAATCATAGAAGCAGCGGTAGAGGCCAAGACGGAGACTCTACAAGCTTGGTAGAGCTGATGGGATGAGAGCACTGATGGGCAGTGGACTCATCGGCAATATCGAGGCCTAAATTGGCCGGATATATGGAGAGGTTGATTTATACCTATGCCAAGGATCACGGATACTTCATGAAGTACCTGCACCGAATGGGGAAGGTCAGGTTACCTCAGTGCAAGTACTGCCTGAAGGACGGTGGTGATGCGCATCAGTCGTTCCTCGTGATTGAGCGCTTTGCTGGGGATAGAGAACACTTTCCTCCGTGGTAGGTCCCGTTACGGCAGACACCATAGTGGAGGGAATACTGCAAAGTGAGAAATGAGGAGAACTGTTGTGGACTATATAAATACAGTACTACGAGCCAAAAGTGAGAAAGGATGCCTAACTGACCCCTAACCTCCAATATGAAGTAGAAAAGTGACCTCGTAAGATACGCAGCCAGGCATGAAGTCATCCGAAAGAGTTCCGGCATGGATCACCACGGCCCATGAGGTTTACTGGGTATTCCCTTAATTGAAGAGTATGCTTAAGGACGAGTCCCACAATCAGTGCGTAGGTATTTCACCTAAGTAAAAAAATTGCGTTTCTTAAAAAAAGAGTAGAAATAACTAACCGAAAAATTAAAATATCCAAACTTTTAGAAAGGAATAAAAAGGCATTTAACTAAAATTTGTTTAAGTGCAGTGTTGATATGAATCGTCTCTTTTCATTATTAATAATGATAAAACATAATCTCCTTCAATATCTGCAAATTTACTTGGAATGTACAAGGAATTGTTTCTTAGTTAAGTTTTCTTGGTCAAGATCAGTATCCAACGGTCTATAATTTGTGTTTAAAACCATCCTTTGAATACAAGTGGAAATTTTTATCAAAAAATAGAGAAAAAGTAATGGCTAGGTGTAGGATGGGACTCTTGTCATGCCGACATGTGTAAACAAGGATACAGTAAAGATATATTGTATTCATTCAAATAAATTAGGTTGCCTGGAGTTATTTACATATAAAAGTAAGAGGGGAGCAAATGTATTTATTTGGTTATACCATTTTTTATGTGCCATGAACTGTAAGATTAACAACAGGACATTAAAAGTTACGGGGTTTTAAATGTAAATTTTGATATGAATATATATCTCAAAATGTTTTTGTGTTATTGACAATTATTATGGTTATAATAAATTCAATTAATTTACTAAGCCATCAGTGGTTATTGTTATCAACTTCTCTTTGAACAACTGACGCTTATTCAGAGCACGATTTCACCCGTTACTAAGGTTACCGAAAGCTTAGAGATTTTGCTGTTAGACTATAAGACGATGGTTAGTCATTATCTTATGTGAAGAAGGTTCAGGTGTACGTAAGGAAAATTAATCTTTACTACAGCCATATTACAGTTAAAGGATATTGCTAAAAACAAGTCCACTTTTGTTGCCTCTGAGTTTCGGAATATCTAAGTAAGGGAATGTATTTAATATCTTGTACCGAGAGCAACGATTAACTGTAAAAGTTATAAAAGCCATATTAGAGATACAAATGCAAATTTTTGATGTTAATAGATCAAATAACGTACAAGTATGATAAAGAAGTAAAGTTGGTATATTTTGTTTACCCTGAAATCTCCAGAAATATTTCATTGCTGTTCAATGTAAATTCAAATAAATTATTCTAATACAATCTATACAATATGTTTCTTTTTAAAATAACAAGTTAATAAGTTTTACAAATATTTATTAACTTTATGGGCATAGAAAACAATTTATAAGATATCTAGGAATTATAGAGAGCGAAAAGTTTAGCAAATAGTTAGATTACGATGTGGCTAATTACTTTTAACTAGAAAATAATTGTTTTGAATAGTAAATTTATTGACCAGTACCTGTTCATAGTTGTTTCTATTTAAAAATCAAACTCTCTTCCAATATGCAATCATTGGTATAATACAATTATATATAATAGTTTGATATTAGCAATTTTGTCACAAGAGAGAGTCTGGCAGTAGCAGGCAACTTTGGTTATGTATTGTTAATTTTACGTACTGTTAGGATATATAACTGTTAACGGAGTTTATGTTGCATTAATTTCGCATATATTATTGAAATAAAAAATTTAAATCACACTTATGTATTTAATAAACCATTAATAATTACATCAATACTATAAAAAGGACAAAAGTCAGATTATTAAACAACGATTAAATTTGCATTATGAAACCTTTGAAGGTTCACTAGTAATAAAATATGTGATAGTATGAAATTCTAAACTTACATGATTTCCAACCAGCTGCAGGAGGCGAGGCTATTTCCTTAGCTGGCACGAATTCCTAGGTTCTCATACTCACCTATACTTAGTACATGTATACTTAGAAAATATGTGTTAATCTAATGTGGTTTCATATTCAGTCTATGTTGTAAAATATTTCATACTAAAGCAACATGGATGTTCGTGAAGCTGTATCATACAAACGTCTTTAAAAGTAATATTTCATAGACCTAGTAACTGTCAAAGAAAGGAACTTGCTATTTACATATTGTATAATCATATGTACTAACAGTACACGTCACACGCGAGTTGAACTAAGTAATAAACACATAAAATTAATCTTCCGACCTACTCCACTTGATTAGTTTGACTGATTGTATAATATTGAGTATTGCTTTTACTAACAACAATTTATTTTTATACTAATTTAAGTACTTTTGTTCTTAAAGGCCGAAATCAGTTACATAGTACGTCGCGTAACCTCGAAGTGTCATCGTGACCTATGTACAAACAGGTCCAACCTCACAGATAATCAATTGTATTTTTCACGTTCATTCCTAACTGTGAAGTTTTGATCAATCATTAGGTTATAAGAGCAAATTAAAAAAATAAATAAAATAGAAAAGTAAAGAAAATTTTTGCGTTATCAAGCTTTGTGAAAGTCATAACGCACAAAACGCATATCCATACATATAAAACTTGTATTTAACCATTATTTTCCTATGGAAATCAAAATAAAACCTACTTTATTATTACAATTAAAGTAGATCTTATTCTGAATAAACATTAAACATTTTAAAACAATCTTAAATTATTTCTGATGTTGAACTCTGAGTTTCAATAACATAACACAAAGAAGGAAAAAGTGTAGTTTTGATTATTCTTTACAACTGTATTACCATTAATAAACCTGTAATATTCCATTTAATTGTTGTAGGTTTTTATGAAAGAGTTTTTATTTCACAACAATACTAAAACACATTTGTACTACACTAATCAATATGAACCTTATTCAATCTTCAATCCAGTGTTATTAATAGGAATGGTTAGCTGTAAAAATAAAAATAATCAAAATACAACTTGGACTATAAAACCATTTCATTTGTATTCAAGCACAGCATATGTGCTGCTTGACGTAGATTATAGAGGGAGAAGAAATTACACTAGTATATAACTCACTTTTATTACATCACAATTCTCTTTATGCAAGGTTTCTAGAAAAATTACACATTTTCTACTATAAAGTGCAGAGACTGAGATGTTTTTTTCTTGTAGTAAAGAACTATGGCTGTTATGTTTTTTACAATTTTGTACAGTATAATGTTTGGTCGTGACACTCACTATTAATTCTCATGAATGAAATTTAGTTACATACTGTGACATTTTTAGTTTTGGTATTTATAGAATTATTATTAAACTAAATGTTATTCTTACACTTTATTACAACAACCCATTATCAATAATAATATATTTTAAGAGATGGGCCCTTTTTTACTATTATACATATATTCACAAGACAAAAGTCAACAAAATCTACACTACACCAATAAACAACCATCAGTTCTATAAAAAAAAGTCTAGTCCCAACCCAATAATAATGATAAAAAATCATCTGCTAACATCAGACAAATCTCACAATTAAAATTGTAAAGATAGAATGGACAAAAACCAACTACCAAACATCACACGAAAATCCCCCAATAATCTAGTCACATTAGACAAATGTCATTATAAAAGTTATCAGCAGACCACAGAAAAAATGAAATGTCACAAAATATTTTCAACTACCAAACATTTCATAAAAAATCCATATTACTACTCATATGTTATAGTCTCAAAACGAAATAAAATGTGGTAGGATATGTAATACAACTACATTAAATAATGCAGCCAATGTCATGAATGCTATATGGATTACGATTACTCTAAGACTATTAAATTAAGTATAATATTAGTTGAGTAAAACTAAAGCAAGTTTCAAAATCCCGTCCTAATAAGGAACAACAATCAAGGTTTTGCTGTGTTTTCATTATAATTTTTTATTTGGGTAGTTTTACCTTTTGATGTATGGCAAATATAACATTGAAAGATAAACAATGTCAAAAAATTATCGAACAGTTTATCTTGTGCGATTCAACTATAATAAAAAAGAGGGGAAAAACGTGATAGAGGAAAGATATTTATAACAACAAAACACCAACCATATAGAAATACGTTACGTGAATTGATTTTAAAGTCCTAGCAGGTAGAGAGATTAGCACAGACATTCTTCTCTTTAATGTGAACGCCTTCAACGTAGCCATTCATCAAACTGAAGGCAGTTACTTTTCAAAGTTGGCATTCCAATTCACTCTACACACATGAACTCAATACTAGAATGGCTACAGAAATAACTTAATAATACATGTTGTAATGGGAGTTTAACACTTAAGTTGTAAGTACTATTTATAAGTGCTGTACATTACTATGTTATGTTGAAGTACATTTGATACAAAATACACACATCCGCAAAAGTAGTACCTTTGTTTATTATATTCAGAAGTAGCTTGATATTCTAGACATAATATCCATTTACCAACAGTTCTTCATGTATTTGAGTGAACAAATTCACATATAATTTTTCCTGTTGTTTGTATTACTGAAAATTTTGTCACTGACTTTTGTTAACTCTACCCACCGTGTTCCACAATGTGCGGGGGGCTCTGCAATACTTGGTGACCAAGACGTATGAGCGTAGTGAGTGTGTGCTTAGTCTTTGAGGCTACAACTGCTGACAATGTTTACTCATGTAAAACATTACACATTTTTTATACACTTTATACATTTATCTGGTCATAAATATTTGTTGGGCAGAGTTAATTGTATATAGTAAAATTGTATGAAAGCAACATTTCAAACACTAAACAGAACTATTCAGTAATTATCAAAGTAAAATTGTTCATAGTGTAATATTAGTATTGAACTCAGGCTATAGGCCAAAATGTATAGAAATTAATATGAATGTCTGTCTTTTTAAGACAGTAGATATAATTCAATTATAAAAACACGGTAAGGAAAATTCAATCTAGTTAAAACAAATATAAACGTGATATAGTGACCTTGTCATGACCTTATAGACCTTGTCATGACCTTATAGACCTTGTCAGGACCTTATAGACCTTGTCATGACCTTATAGACCTTGTCAGGACCTTATAGACCTTGTTATGACCTTATAGACCTTGTTATGACCTTATAGACCTTGTTATGACCTTATAGACCTTGTCAGGACCTTATATACCTTGTCATGACCTTATAGACCTTGTCAGGACCTTATAGACCTTGTTATGACCTTATAGACCTTGTCATGACCTTATAGACCTTGTCAGGACCTTATAGACCTTGTCAGGACCTTATAGACCTTGTTGGAGACAGTACTCCGATAACATTAAACCCTTGTGTTTGAATATCTATATCGGCTTGCCGATTATTTCGTTCCAACCACAGAAGATGAATAATTTAAATATGATTGGACTTCTATATTTCATAGCCAGGACATTATCAAAACATGCTCTCTATGGAATAGAAAATGATTTTTATTTCGTGTCTTATACTACCAGATTAATAGTTGCTTGTAAAATTGCAATTTATATTCATATCTAAAATGTATCTATGTATACAATAAAGCTCCACTCACTCACATACACATGTTAACCCAATTGTTGTGAAATTATACAATTTGAAATAAAATTAATGTTTTGCACAAATCAAATTAATTGAGGGGTTTGTTGGATAAATAGTTTTAAAAAATCCTATAAAACTAACAGGACACTTTCGGAATGAAGATTTCCTTCATTTAAACAGCCATTTCACAAAGGAAATTAATTTAAACTAAAGCTTGAATATCTTTCATTGGTAATCAAACATTGAAGTGGGACCACATTATTGCATTACAGTTAAAATTATAATTTTACACGAGTATTTATTTGCTTGATTTAATTGATTAATTAAATTCATCATAAATTGAACTTTTCGATCAACGATGACACTTTATTTTTTTAAATTTATAGTAATTCATTATTCATCTCTAAGACGCCGATCGTAGAGATATGGGCGAATATGAGGAGTGAATGAGTGTGATGAGTGTAGATAAATGATTGTAGTTATTGTTACTATCTGAGTTCGGCTTGACTCAGAAAAGACTATTTATTAATAGCCCAATAGCCAGGGCAACTATGGGACCTACAGCTTTACGTGGAATCCGAACCACGCAGTGTTGGTCTGATTTTCAGCTAACTGACAAGTCTGACACTCAGTTCTCTCCCCCCTACACAAAATCCAAATCTTGACTACCATTCAACACGGACACTCCAGACTTCTCTAGTATTGTCCACGCTGATGACAACCATTGTATGTTTTTATCAACTCTAGTAATGCTTTTATCAAACAGAAATATTAATAACTATTAGTTTTAATACAATACAGACTAAATTTAATAGACATATGTAAGCAAAGTCTGCTCGATGAATAGGCCTAACCTGGTACATATACGATGCAAACTTCCTTACATTAATAAAAGAAATTTATAATTTAACTTAGGTATGCAATATCCCGTTTATCAAATCATATAATTAAGTGATGCATTTTCAAGATGACCACTCAGTGCTTCCATTACATAAATTGTGCCAATTGACAAACGAATTGACCATAAATACGACTATACACAGATAATGGCATTTGTATACTGCTAAAGTTCTAAGAAGAATTATTATTGTCAATGACTACATTGTCATAACTGAAGGTTTTGTTTGATATTGTATTAAAGTGTTTTTACCCAAATAAGTAATCATTTTATCATATTCGATACCCCTCCATTTGTCTTATATAAAAGTAGTACCAAACAATTATTATATTTATTTAACGTGAATGCTTTATTTTACTTACTTTTATGAAGCATTACATTATTGAAATCTTATAGTTGCAGAATTGTTATTGAACAATGCACAATAAGTTGCCTGGTAATAATCAAGTCATGAATGAATTTTGATGAAAAAAATAAACAAAACAAATTGAAGTATACTAATTATGGTTAGGACTGCAGTTATATCAACCTATGTTAATATTCAACATACATTATTTGTAAACTTTCTGTTATAAAAAGAAAAATAAGTTTTTTTTAATAATTGTATATTATATGTAATGAAAAAAAAACATATAAGAAGCATTAGTTAGGAATTAGGATTATTTATGTATTGATGAAATTGTAGATACACCTGTAAATATGTACTCACAGCGAGAAAGAGATACGCGTTGTTCTCTGAAACGTTTCCAAATTCCGTATTCAATGTATCCAATATCAAAACAAGATCTCAGTTTCAATATCAATTTCAATTTCCTGTTATTTCCTTCACGTTATGCTCACATCAGGAAGCAATAAAAATACAATTATCGTAAGTAAATATAAACTGATATTAAAACACAACGACACATAATTTTATGAAAACACAATGTACGCAAACCATAATGAAAAACTAGTAATTGTGGTTTTGGCAATTTACGAGGATATGATACAAAAGAATGGAGAAAAAAGTCAAAAGTTAAGGAACAAGAAGCAATTTTTCATAAAATAGATTGTTAGATATTTTATTTGAATTACAAAAGTATACAGATCGTATATAGAATATTATTAGGTGCTAAATTATTACCATGTTAGTAGGATAGCTTTGGGATGTTGCCAAAGCCTAAATAAAGTTAAGGAAACTGACAATATTAAAACCGTTTATAGTTAGGTAGGGAACATAAGGAAAGTAAATAATTATAATATTAACAATTGAAATATATTTCGAATAGATTTTGATGGGAAAAGATGCCCGTTGGAATACCGACGTAACGTGATTCTAACCTTGGCTGCGTGGCAAGTCCGAGCCTTACCTTCTTCTTAGCTACAAATTTCCCATTTGCAATAATAATGATAATAACAACAACAAAAAACTGGCTCTTAATTTTGCCATCACTTTTTAAGGAGACCGACGTTTTCAACCATGCTCTGCCCATTTCCCAATCCCTCCTATTCCTTTTTTTTTAAAGTTTTACCTAAATCGTTAGCTTTGTTTTGCTATTGATTATTAGAAGTTAAACTTTACGCAGATATACCAGGTACCTCTACATTATAATGTCGATATTATAAACAATAATAATAGTGAGCGAATATAAAAAAAATATTGTTTGATTTAAGGTAAGGAAGATGTTTTTCGTTTTTTTGAACTTAAATATTATTTTTATCTGTATATATCAGACCTGCCCAGTCACTTACCCGATGTATACCAAGATATTGATGGCGAAATGACAGCAATATTAGGCCTATAGACTTAGGATTTTACTGTTACACTATAAAATTGTTTGTCGCTAATGTTTGTTATAATTGAAATGCTTTTATTGTACTTATCTTTGACAAACAACTTTGGCAATAATTCATTTACCGAGAAGGTATCTTTACGTACCGTAAACATAGTTTTACCTTTACGTGAGTTTTTCTTTCTTGCATAAGTAATATACTTACACCAATCAAGTCTGGTCTTAAAAATACAATTTTAGGGTGTAAATAACATTTTTAGATACAATGGACTTTTCTCTGCTGCACTATAAAAGTAATATAAAACTTTGTGGAACACATGTCAGACTTTTTCCAATCACTAATGGCAGTCTAGGAGCTTTACTTTAGACTAACAATCGGTTTATTGGAAAAGTTTGGAGAAATAACATCAGTGAGTAACATTTAGCAGTTGATTTATTTTGTTTAATGTGTTTGGATTTGTTAGGTTGCTTGTTATAGAAGAAAACTAAACTCCATTTTACTACCGTAATGAAAGTTACAGTAATTTCATTATTTCCCTTTAATACAGAAATGTTGCAATTGAATTCACTCTTTAGATTAGTAAAACAATCCAACGAAAATCAGAGGTCATGGCAACTCTCAAATCAATAAATAACAGATCTGCTTATTATTAAAGTTGAGGAAAGGGTTAATCTAAACATAGATACTAACAGAGGACGTACTTCAACATGTAAACATGCGATTACTGGACGCAGGTTTGGGAAGTTGTGTTCAGTAGTAGTTGATGATTTTAATTTTGACTTTTTAGTCATCACTGAGTCCTGGCTGACACTGCAAATCTCCTTAGAGAGTTTCAAAATAGCAAATTACTATCTCTTGCGTAGCGACAAGTTGGTTAAACTTGATGGCAGGGGGAAGGGTGTTGCTCTCTACTTTAAAATGAGATTAAGTGTACACGGCTACAAAACCTAACTTAGTTGCTCACATTAAGTTTATATGTTGATTGGTGACATTAAAATATAAAAAGTCATGTGTCTGCACTCTCTATAAACCCCCAACTGTTTAATGGTCATGCTTCCTCAAGCCTTATTCATTGCTATGATCTTTGAGTTGTTGTGCTGTGAGTGATTTGAACTACCAATTAAACCCAAAAATAAGTTGAAGTCGAGCTAGCCCCATTGCAAGTTAGTAAATATTATGTTGAAAGTCTCACTCAGCTTGTAAAAGAACCAATACGAGTTACAGAAACCACATCTATTCTTATTGACCATATTATTCTTCATATGAGTCTTGTTCTTTTTGTAGGGATAGTTGATACATAAAGTAATTTAGACTCAAAGGACAACAGGATTACGGATCACATGTTGATTTTTCATGGCTGGCCTTCTTCAAAAAAGAAAAAAAGACACATTTATAACGAATCACAGCCTGAAGGATATTGATGTTGACAAGTTCGTTGAACTTGCATCAACGTTAAATTGGAATGAGGGAAAGTTGGTCAACAAGGTAGGTAAAATAAGCAGTGGTGAGTTACCTATGACTAATAAATGTCCATTGGCGAATGGACTTTGGTTAATATATGTTCATTGCTGATTGGGCTTCAGTTAACATATGTCCATTGATTAGTTTTCTTTGATGTCCATTGGCAATTAATTGGACTTTAGCTAAAACATGACCTTTGACTAATACATACTCTTTAGAAATTGGATTTTCGCTAATAGATTTCGATTGCTGAGTGGACTTTAGTTAATAAATGTCTATTGACCAGTGAACTTTGGCTTATAAATGTAAATTGTTGTTATTATTATTATTCATTATTCATTTCTAAGAAGCCGATCATAGAGATCTGGGAGAATGTGAGGGGTGAATGAGTGTGATGAGTATAGATGAACGAGTGTAGTCATTGTTACTAACTGAGTTCGACTTAGCTCAGAAAGGACTATTTATCAATAGCCCAATAGCCAGAGCAAACTATGAGACCTATAGATTTACGTGGAATACAAACCACGTAATGTTGGTATGATTTTCAGCTAACTAACAAGTCTGACACTCAGTTCTCATTCCCACACAACATATGAACCTCGAATAACATCTAGAATGGACACTCCAGACTTCTATAGTAGTGTCCACGTCGATGGCAACCATTGAGCGGACGCCGTGTTGGTTTTAAGAGGACCGAGCATAGAACCTATCGCCTACAATCTTCTCAAAATTTTGTCCCCAAGTAGCTGGGCTACAACACTGTGCCACCAGCAGTAACGGAACAACTGTTGAGGGGCGGCATGACTGGGGCTTGGGAGAGGTATGGACCTCCCAAGCAAGGTCAAGGCCCGAGGGTCTGAGGGTCTTCTCGCGGAAAAAATTAAAAACAAAAATAAAGCCAAAATGAAATTTTTCACGCCAAAATGTTCAGTCACGCCAAAAGGGCCCTATACACTTCCCGATTTGTTGGCCCAAGCGTAAGGGGTGACCTGGTCGTATCTTACATTCGGGACGTGAGTAGCGCGGTTGGGTCATGATTTCTGTCGGACCACACTTAAAGGCAGTCGGGTCGGGTGAACCATCCGACCGCAGACCACCCCACTCCCTACCCCGACAAGTTGGTACGTGTGCAACGCTGTCGACCCAACTTCCCCGACCAACCATTCAGTTTGACTTTGGAAGTGATTGGTTTGGCCCACACTGTCTTACAATGTCTTTTTCTAACCAAACAGAAAAAGTTGTGATAATAGAGTTAATTGAATTGTGGAAATAATTCCGGTGTTTGTGTGATATAGAAGATAAAAATTACTCTAACCGGGACGGAAGAAATGAGTGCTACATGGCATTAAAAGATATTTATTAAAAATGGATACCTAAGCCTACACTTTGAATAGTTAAAAAGAAACTGGAAATTATGGAAAACACTTGTTCTAGACTAGTCTGGTGGTTTGGTCGGCCCTTGTGGTCGGAGGGTGTATAAGGAAAGCCCCGACACGACAGCTAGAGCATTGCTATTTAGTGGCATGCGCTTCAGCAAGAGTCCCGAGAACAGTAATGTACCTGAAACCATTCGGTTTGATTTATATCACTCTTAAAAACATATTGAATGCTTATGTCCATCAAGTTTTATTATAAGTTCTATAGTCTGTGAGGTATTTATAGACGAAATTTTTTGTTGTAATTCTACTGGAGGGGCTCCGCTCTAGAGCCGCTACTGGCCACCAGTGCCGACGATTGGTTAGTGGTCTTTAGTTAACACATGTCCGCAGGTGAGTGGACTTTGGCTAATACATGTCTATTGGTGAGTCTAGCAGATTGATCTCTACCAGATTGATGTCTACCAGATTGATGTCTACCAGATTGATGTCTTCCAGATTGATGTCTACCAGATTGATGTCTACCAGATTGGTGTCTATCAGATTGATGTCTGCCAGATTGGTGTCTACCAGATTGATGTCTACCATATTGATGTTTACTAGATTGGCATCTACCAGATTGGTGTCTACCAGATTGGTGTCTATCAGATTGATGTCTACCAGAATGATGTCTACCAGATTAAGACTTGCTAATCCTCAAGTCCAATTAATATTTATGAAACGTATTTCTAACTGTTCAGTCTAAATGACATGTTAGTCTTCCATATCTTTGTCTATGTTTACGCCTGTGTTACTCTTCATCAACGTAACCCCAAAAAACCTTCAACAATTTATTAAATGTTCAGTATCATTGCATCTTGACCACAAAATCATGTATAGACAAACAGCTTAAATGGTCAATAATAAAGTAAACAATAGCGGAGTGACTTATATTTTGAGTAAATTATTATTTTGAGTTTATAATTTAAGCATGACAAACCAAGAAATGTGAGATAAGTTTTGAACCCATTAATATCTTTAAATTAGGAAATAGAAGTTAGTTAAATTTTTGTCCTGTGGGTTCTTTTTTTTGCAATAAACGTAATTGGAAGGCTAGATTATCCTTTTGCTAAATGCCAGATACAGCTGCTCGTACCATAACAACAACACTAAATCTGTCTTTGACAAGTCTATAGAACTTTACGATCTGAAAGTTACGAATTATGCAGATAGAGGAAGTCAGCACAGACATGGATTAATCAGTCTGAATTACGATTCTCTGAATTTGTATCTCTAGAATAACACTTTTGTTAGCCTATATGTTCTTTAACGAATTCACTTATATTACAGTTTGTGTTACATATCTCTATCTAGACTATGCAACACAATTTATCCAGATAAATTGTCTATCCAGACAAAAATGTACCATTGAAATTAATTTAAGATAAATTAACTAAATTATTTTTCAAAATTGTTACCACTACAAATTGAGCTACTCAACTAACTAAAAAAATCATGTTTAATTTTTATGCCTGTAGTAAATCCAAACTTAAAGTATATATGAAATGTTCCCACTACTGTTTACTTCAGTTCTCATATAACTGACCATTAATATTTGACCAAATAAGATTGTAGATCACTTGGATGTGGTAATCATATACGAAACATGTAGCCTTTGGCTGAACTCAGGTTAAATGGGTGGTTGATTACCGTCCCAACTACTCACTAACGTCAAACATGTCCCATTGTAGGTGAGAGTTAAGAATGTTAAGTTTAACCTCTGGGGCCATTTATATAGCTGTTAAATACGTTTTGGTTAGGTAGGAATATATCTTTAAAGTAATTTCTAGAAGCAAAATTGTTCAAAAATATCTTCAACTGTATTACGCGTAGTTATTTAGTTTTATAACCTTTGCTATCACCGTTTTTTGGAGGTAATTTCCTAAAAATGTCATCCAACAATCTATAAATTATATTATTTTATACATTTTTAAAATGAAGTACTTCTTATAAAATGTGCAACGGTGTAGTCTACCTAAAAGAATTTTGAAATTATTTTTTATAATACCGGACGTCTAAAGCAAAAAGATTAAATTACAATTACTTGAACTGAAATACATAAAAATACATGACATAAGTTAACTTCAAATTACAGTATAAGATATTTAATTAATTTCAACTCGTAAAACGAATTAATTTTTAATAAAAGCACGTAACATTAAAAAACAACACTAACCAAGCTATCAATTGAAAAACTTTTGTCTTATCTTATGAAACTTTCATGCACCTTACATAACCTACAATCTGTTTTGTAGGAATATCAATTATTCAATTTAATTTTGATAAAATATTTAATAATCAAACTAAACAAATATCATAGATTACGTTTACTTAATATATATACATATATATAATGAAACAGTTAAATTTGTTATAAGTAAGCCGTAGCTGTACTTACATAAACAGCCTATAAATTTACATTACCAATTTATTCAATAAAGTTACAGGGTTTTGATTAGGACAACTTTTCATAAAATCCGACTAGAGTTGGAAAATATTAACCTATTGGCTTCCAGTACTAACTTAACTCATACTACAGAACGTTAAAATGTTAACTTAAATGTCAAACTAACGAAATGTCAAACTTTGAATTAACTAAAGGTTTAATGACATTCAATGTACAAAATGAACGTAAATACAAAGCTTTGGAATACTTTACAGAGATATTCCTGTCGATCTATTTAGTGTCAATAGTTGATAGCTGCTTGATAGTTTTGACAAGTCTAATGAGATTTCAAACACGAGCTCAGTTTAACTTGACGATAACAGACTTACGATTATTAACGACATAAGGTTGACAGGGTAAAAGTAGTACTGTCCTAGTTGGGTATAATAGAGGCTTCTCGATAGTGCGAATTTATGCTCTAAATTACTATTTACTGTTGTTTAGAACATTTTATTCCTTGTTGAGCTTGAAGTATTATGGTTTAGGTTAAGCTATAGATTATGCATTACAAATAATGAAGTGTATGATTAATAGCCCAATTTAAATATTGTAATAATCTTTCTGTATGAATTTTATACTTTAACTTTGTCATTACTGAAACGTTTAAGTATACGTTGTCCAAAACACGTTGATAAATCCAGTATTCAGAATGTTAGTTTTTGAGATGTTTTCCCGGATATATCTAAGGAAGAGAATATTATTATAATAGCCACGGTCTATTAAGCCCTGTGAGTTGAAGCAGAAGTCAATGCAGGATCCATCATTAAGAACCAAGAGACGGTGAAAATTGACGCCTCAGCGCGTATCGTGCTGTGACTGACCCATTATTTTGATTCGTTTGGGTTGAGTCTTCGTATAGAAATAATTTTAAAAATGCTACTGTGCTTTCATAAGCGAAGAAAGGAAGGCAGCTAAGCGACCTACTATAAGAGCTTTATTCTGTGTATGTTAGATTTCTTCATCTATATCCTTATTCTCTTAAGACAGGAGGAAGGGAACAATTCACCGCTTGAATTACATAGGAGTAATAATAAAGTATTCATGATTTTTCTCCAACAACTTTTAACGTTGGTTGTATAGCTGTTATTGGACTAAAAAGTAATAAAAACATGTGACGATGCATAAATCTCACCGATCTCGTGAATATAAATTGAATCCAAAACGAGGCTTTAAAGGTGATCGGTTTCAGTTCAATACAAGACGTGTCCAGCTTGTGAATCTCTCTGTCAGGGATAAATTACCTTACCAGCTGACAACTTTGATGACATCTACTCACCAGAGATTGGATGGCTGCTACTTTACAAATCCGTATAACAAGTTGTGTAGATTGTCATATTCCAGATTAGTTCAGAAAGTAAGGATCCTTATAATATCATTACATTTATCAGTGAAACACGATGGTTTGTCTCTCACTTGGGTAAGAGTTAATTTTGGCAATACTGTTATAATCTGTACAAATTAATACCCCTACACTTCGTAGGTAATAGTAATCAGCTAACAAGGGTAATTTAATATGTGATGCATGTGTTATCAATATTTACAGTTTAATTTATCGCTAAAAGACACTTAGAATATACGAAAAGAACTCTACCAAGTTTTAATAAATTAAAAATGTCATGAGTAAATTATTTTAATGGAACTCCCATCCCACCATACCATGGTTGTTTCACACCAGCAAGTGACTGTAATGAAACAACAAGCAATAAAACATAATTTAGAGAAAACACTTAAATAGAAATTTTTATCGTTCATTTATTGTTTGTTAAGTTTTAGAATAATTAACGATAGTATTTTATGTTTGTTTTTAATTCAATAGAACAGTTTTAGGAATATCCATTTATCACACATTACCTGTTCATATGTCCTGTTGGTTCTGAACTACTTTGTATTTTATATAAACATCACCCAACAGTCATGTTGCAGTCATCTTTCATGTAATAATTTGGTCAATTATGGGGTGGAATCACTAAATGTTATAAGCTCAGAGGAACCTGTCTGAGTCTGTGTAAATAGATGGTCTGTGAAGCCAGCAACCTAGCAGGAATTGCTAACACTTCTTGACTGTCTGAATGCAGAGTTGCCTAACTTAAGCCCACCTACTCACAATTGATCAACTACTTACAATTTTCAGACTCGCCCGTTAGAATAAATGTAGGTTGCCGCTCTGTATTTAAGTTCCTCCAGGATTATAATCAAAATACAGAGGTTCTTTCTGAGGTAGAAAGAAAAATTCCATAAATAAACTTAAAGTCAACGCAACACATAATATAAAAATCTTTCTGTATGCTGCAGCTAAACAGCTTTACCTCTACTCTCGAAATAATTTAATATGATTTCTCAGTATTAACGTTATTTGATTTATACGTTTACACTATTTCAGCTACATATATTGTATGGTTTGTTGTCAGCTGCCACCTGTTAATTTAAAAAGCTGCGATATATATTTGGATAAATATCCAAAGTCATGATGCTATATATTAATTGAATAAAAATGTAAAGTAATCTCCTGTCACAAAGATAAGTAGAATCCATCGAGCCATCTTAAACCTGCCTCACTGATTCTGTTTATGCTGGTTAATCCCTCCGTAAAATAGCGCAGGAGACACTCTGTTACTTTGTTATCCATTGTTAAACTCCCTGCAATCACGTGACTGATCTGATGTCAGTCCCCATTTATACTTCCATTAATTGCATTTGCAACACCAGGTCGGAACCGATTCAAGAGTGTCCACTCTTATATTATGAGCAAATTTTACCTGCTGTTTTTTGAAAATGTCTTTTAAAGGTGAGTGATCGATATAACGGTACGCCCAGGTACTTTCGATGATTATTGTGATGGAGTTTTACATAAAAAGATGTTCAGTTTTCAATTAGCCAGACTGTCGCTTAAGTTGAAGCAGGCTACTTAGATTTTTGAGGGGTTAGGTTTTAGCTTCCAGGTTTTAAAATATTCTTTGAGGGCTACAAGGTAACTTGTGAATGTTTTTTCATTATTTGTGAAGTTATTGTGTTGGTAAGCTTAAATAATATTATCTGCATATTTAAATTTTTAAACGTTGTGATTGGGACGTTAGCGATGAACACGTTGAATAAATTGGAGCAAGTACAGACTCCTGTGTCAGATCGTCCGTTACCTGTCTGAAAGAGCTTTATTCACGACCGAGATAAACTTTTATTAGCCTGGAGTAGTGAAAAGATGGGTGAAATGCCGTCAAAAAAGGGGATTTCTGCGCCAAATTGACCTTTGGACCCACTTTCCTGGCCTCTGATTGGTCGAGAGCGGTCACGTGACTTTTCCAAGATGGCGGCGCCCATTTCCCGCCAAATTTCCTAACCTAACCTAACCTAACCTCACTTTCCTAACCTCAAATTTCCATTTCCCGCCAAATTTCCTAACCTCAAATTTGGCGGGAAATGGGCGCCGCCATCTTGGAAAAGTCACGTGACCGCTCTCGACCAATCAGAGGCCAGGAAAGTGGGTCCAAAGGTCAATTTGGCGCAGAAATCCCCTTTTTTGACGGCATTTCACCCATCTTTTCACTACTGCCTGGCACTAAGTATTGACTCCAAAAGTCGTAATAGAATGGGACAGGGAAGGAGGCTGTAGAACTTTAAGAACAAACCTTGCTTCATACTGTGTCATAAGCTACTGTAAGATCAATAACAGTTGTAGATGTTTTATACTTCTTTTCTAACCAATTCTCGATAAATTATGTCAGAGCTAGAATCTAGTTGCTACAACTTCGGCCTGGGCGAAAACCAGCCTGCTCAACTTGAACATTAGAATAAAGAATGGGTGATATTCTGTTGTAAAACAGTCTTTCTAGCAACTTATAACTGACATTAAGAAGAGATATTGTGCGACAACAACTATTTCAGCTGAACATAGAAAATAAAATACCAACTGAAAATACAGATTCTCTTAACAATTATTTAGTTTCTTTAATACTATACATTTTGTTGAATACAATTTACATACCACAACAAGATAAATCAAATGCAATATTGTATGATTTATCTTGTTTTTAAACCACTACAAGAATGTGATTGCTATTCATATAATAAAGGAATCATTGGTCTGTTTGATATGAGTAGGAACAGCTAAGTAAAGCACCATAACAAACAAATGTGCCTTTGTTCACACACAACATTGTTCCTTTGCCAACACAGGAACTACTTGACTCAAACTCCTAATTATAGTAACCTTAATTTACTTGAATCTACAAGACATAAATTTAAATTCAACTTACTTGTTATATTTATGGGAATAATCTGAATCATGCCAGCTTTTGTAACAATTATGATTTAAAATATACCTAAAACAAATTTCGTATATCTAAAAAACATTTTGTGGAAAAACCTTTTTTCACGGATGATTGTTTTTGGTGGACTGAAGCAAAGCCGAGCTATTATTTTGTTTGTTATCAAATAAATAGATTTCCAAGTGCTTTCCTGACAGCATGAGGTGTGGTGAACGCCCAACACCACTCGCTGGCTGAAGCCCTCTTTTTTTTTTTAATTTCACTCACCAACCACATTGGCCTGCAGGCATGTCCGTGAATTTTATTCAACGAGTGAAGTACCGACCCTTGGCTCAGTGAAGATTCGACCTTTGGACATAGCCCTCCGCAGTCCGAAGCCTTAGCCACTGAGCCACCCCTCTTCCTCTCCTACCTAAGTATAATAGTGCCTCCATCTAAAACGAGATACTTCTGAAAATACATATTATTAAAGCACTGATAAAATATGTTTTGGGAAAATCTTACATTACAAAACACGGGTGAAGTGAACTGGAGTGAACTCCACTAGTGACGAAAATATAACTTATTGGGTTCACATTATGGAAGCCGAGTTTTCGTATTTATTGAATATATCAAATCAAGATAGCTGTGAGGTAGGAATAAAATAGATTATTCATTATCTATTAAACTATGTGTACTTTAACCCTACAGGGGTGATACCCTGTCTGACAATCGTATCTGTTATTATTTTAAAATTCCTATAACATCAGGAGAGGTTACTTCTCAGTATCTGCTACTTAGACAGTTCTGACCTGTCAACTATAAGCACATCGTAGTCACATTTATCTATTATTTTGAGATTATATTAATTTACGGTCACCAGCGTTACCACTCACATCTTAAATACTTTCTTCAATTTATTGTTTTATTATTTATTTATTATTATTTATTCTTTTTATACTTTATTCAAATTATAAAAAGAACATAAGACATGTTCTTTTTATTGGACATACATACATGATAGCAGTTTCATCATCATTCATTAAAAACTTATATTTTTAATGAAATATTATTTGATAAGAACTAAATAGAAACGTGTTAATTAAGTTACTTTATTTTTATAATTTATTTTAACGACCACATTTAGTTCAAAGAGCAAGGGTTATGAACCTACAAAGGTTAACAAGATAGAGAATAATGCAGATATGTAACATGAAGCAACAAGACACCGACCAGTACGTGAGTGAACTATAGGACGATGGAAAGATTGTAGCTACAAAAAAAACAGGAAAAATAAGTAATCTTGCCAGAAGTGCTGTACTTATCTGTGCCTAGAACATGTAGGCATTTTGTACAAAAACTTTTTGTAATTAGAAATGTCAGATATAAAACTCTATCATGAAATGACTAAATGTGAAAAGTGGTTAATATCTAATAATATATGTTTTAACTAATTCTCGTTTTTTCTTCAATGAAATTGATATTTTTTATTCTAGTATTTCTAATTTTTAATTGTTACTAATAATTGCATTTAATAATAACCAGTTAAAAAACAAGTTAGTTAAAGAATCATAGTGTGTTAGCAATAAACAAATTGTTTTAAAACTACTACTACTAAAAAAATTGTTTTAAAAAAAATTTTACTAAATACATTTGTAAATTATTTTGTTTTCAATAGTAGTTTTTGAAGTAATATAATTTAATGCTACACAAATATTTAACTTAAACCATATTTTAAGTAGTTATTTAATATACGCATGTATTATTAGTAGATATAATATGGGCATTGACAAACGTCCCAAGTACGACTTTTCGTCTGAAATACGACGGGGGGTGGGGGAAGGTCACGTGACCTTAATCGATTTTTAATGGGCTTTGATTTGATTTTGATTGACTTTGATTTGATTTTAATTGACTTTGAGTTGACTTTGACTGACCCTGATTTGATTTTGATTGACTTTGATTTGATTTTGATTGGTTTTGATTTTGATTTGATATTGATAACGGCCCCGGATCCAAGATGGCGGTGGTCACGTGATCCAAGATGGCGGCCGGATGTAGTGCTACCATCCCTCCCCTCTCCCTCAAAAATTTCCCTCCAAATTCCCCATTTTCCCTCCTAATTCCCTAGCAATACTATATAAAATGCACTTTTAGCCTAACTATATGGCAACCTTTACATTGTTATACTACATAAAATGCATTATTTTCCCTTATACCCTATAGTAAATCTATACTCTATGGGATTTATAATCTACGCGCCAGAAAAACTGGAAAACTGAAAAACTGGAAAACAGAAAAACAGAAAAACATGAAAAACAGAAAAACAGGAAAACAGAAAAACAGGAAAACAGGAAAACAGGAAAACAGAAAAACAGGAAAACAGAAAAACAGGAAAACAGAAACTGACTGAAAAACAGATGACTTTTGGACATAATTTACTCTTACACAGTTTTACTATATCTTACTTAGATCACTTCTTGATTTTGTACCATGCTATATCTTTTCCATGATCTTTCTCGCAGGTGTTTGTCTAATATTTAACCAGTTTTTTCACGGTGAGTATTTAATTCCTCACTACCCTCAAGTAAGCTGAAGGCAAAACTTAAGGGCATTGCCCAATTCCCATGGGACGCACCCGATGGAGGACTGGTACCCCTCACGGATATTTTAGTGTAATGAGCCCCAACCGAAACGCTCATTACGGTGGTAGCCATCCAACAACATGCTACCTCCCAAAATTATTTAGATTTTGTTATACTTTTTTTGGTTCCTCTGAAAGTAAAGAGGCCACTTTACTTGGAGAAGCCTTTCAATGTGACGCACAAACTTGCAAAGGGCTTTTATTTTTTTTATTTTTTTTCTTGTAAACATATATCTTTTTCTCACACATAAAACCTAGGGGTACTAGGTGAGTGTAACATACACGTACCGTACGAGGGCCCGGACTGCGACTCAAGGTCTTACGGGGCTTAGCCCAGCCCCAAGCTGCAGGACCGCCTCAGGTCTTACGCGTTTTACGGCTGCCTTAGAGAACAGTCGGGCGATTTTTTATTGAATTTGGGCCGCCCTCACCTCGCTGGTACGGTATTCTATACACAGAGCTGGAGATAACTGTTTTTAAAATTTTACTTTACAAATTGTTTTAAAAGGTTGACGATAAAAGAGTTAACACAAAACTAACTTAACATTACTTACCTGGCGTAGGAGTTACCATGATAAAGAAGTAGGTTCACCCAGTACGGTGTCTGCACTACGGTTGGGTTGATTTCTGTCAATGCCGTAAATTTGGTTTCTACGGGCATGTTAGCAACCATGGGTTATAGCAAAGTCCCATTCCATCAACTCTGCGTAGTTGGAAGTATATAATCTTTTTATTATTAACAGTAAAAAGTAAGCTGATATTTCGTCTTTATTGACACAAGCGATAAGACTGATGTGGTGAGCCACATCCTGTAACATTGTGTAGAAGTATTACTCGTAAGTTTTGCATGTGCATACGTACATTAAGACCACTAAAGGACCCGGTTTTTTAAATTTTAAAATGAACACAAAGTAAAATCCAACCAAACGGTATTACGGATAAGTCTACAGTTTAGTATATACAAAAAACTGACCAATGTTATGAAGCTAGAGAACCGATTGGCGTTTATTGATACAATATATTACGATTTATAATGTTTTTAAGGGATTCCACAGCCCCTCCCCGCTGCGGAAAGTGGTAGCCGGCCTTCTTCTATTTGCTACCTCCTGCACTCTTGTGCTCCCTTCTACTCTGTCAATAAAGCTTCGTCAATAGTTAAATTAAGCATGGTGTCATTAGGGATAGAGTAGTGACCCCAAGGCAGGGTCTTGATACCTCCATCCAATATATATCGTTTATCATCCCTTCCAGAAAGGGAACTCTTATTTAACTCTACGCTATACAGTTCATGACGGTAACTTCTTATCATGTTCATTGAATGGTATACATCAGAGCGATTTTCTTTTGTACAGTTCACGCTCTTAGTGCTGTATTGGCGGGCAAAATTTTCTAAGCAGTACTTATAGTCATCAAAATTAATTTCATTTTTTACTGTGCTCATCTTGACACCTTTGGATTTTTTGATAATTCCATCATCGTTCTCGTCTTTCTTCTCTGATCTGCTTGCATACATCTTGGAGCGCAGTCCCACATATTCATACATTATTCTTCCGTTGAGCTCATCCTTAAACTTTCCTATGACTTTTTTGTTTATTCGAGGAATGTTGTAGCGGTTGGGTTCTGGATAGCCGCTGGTGTCAAACAAATTGATCATCTCTTTCATGTCAGTGTAGAAGTTGTCAGTTTCTATAAGGTAGGTGAGTGAGTCAGTGTCTGTGTATTGAAGCTGAGCTTTGGTGCCGTATCTGTTCTTGATGGTATTGAAATGGAAGTTATACATTAAAGTTTTTGATACGTCCAGAATACTCATACCAACGTATATGGCCTTATTGAAAAGGAGTTTCGTTCGGCTCATGTGGATAGCGGCAAGTTGTTCCGTGAAGATGGTCCGGTGTTTGAAGTTAGGCTTTGCAATCCATTTCTCAACTTGAACATCTTTTGTTGCCAGCCGTATATCAACTCGGTTACGGATGTTCTCCATCGTCTTTCCAAATACGCTATTATTCATGAGCTTATAAAAGTCCTTTTCAAAATCATTGGTGGCCTTGGTACGCATGTTAGTGTTCAATTCGATGTAACACTTGAGCCAGTTGCTTTGGGAAAAGCTAATTACTCGGTGTATTTTCTGTAGTCGCATGCCCAGTGACAGGTATTGCTTCAAGTTCCTATAGTGCAGCACATATTTTTCTTTGTGGAAGAGATTTAGCAACAGTTTTTTTTCTTTGAATCCTGGTGGCGCCCGTTGTTCTGGAGCTAGAGGGAGGTCTGAATGAATGTCATGGAGTTGTTGAGGATATTCTAAATCCACTTCTAAGATATATCCAGTATCTGAGTCATCAGCGATTGTTGTGACATCTATGGAGCTTGGATTGTCTACCCACTTAAAGTCTTTGAATGGCATGTGCTGACTCATCGCCCATCCGTACAAATTATTGGCATCAAGGTACGTGAGATAGGTAGTAGGCTTGTCTGCATCGTACTCTTCCATGTACGGGTTGTTTGCATTTGCATGACGATGAGAGCACTGAGATACTCCCCCGCGTATTCCCTTACCAATCATAAGTGTCATGTTGTAATCAGTGAGAAGCTCAAGTTCAACATTGGTGGTTTTTAACATGGCACTCCAGGCAAGTCCTGGTGCAGTGAAGTACCAAGCTGGATCAAGATGGTATGTCTGCAGGCAGACGTCTCTGAAGTTCTCCATGATGTCAGCCAAAATAAGTACATCGGTCTGGTTGTAGAGTTCAGTGTACTCTTTCATACTCTGAATGTTGAAGGAATTCCAAACTTTGATGGCATGGTCGTAGTCCTCATTTGTAATTTGTTCCTTGTTTAACTTATTATAAAAGTCCTTCTTTTGTGGAAGGGATGTCAGCTGAAACTTGTTCAGTGAGTCCATGAATTCGTATGGGTAGACACCCTTTTTCGTTAGAAGTTGATGCTGTTCACCAGAGTAATATTTTGAAGTGTATCTGAATTGTTGAGGAGATAGGTTTTTTGCTAGTTTGTCGAGGGTAGATGGCATAAATCTGCATGAATCGAGAAATCTTAATTTTGTTCCTCCGTTAACGTTGATGGTGTAGGAGATGTACCTCTCTTCATTGCTAGGAATAAGATCTATTGTTTCATCATTGAGCCCAAACATTTTGATGAAGAGGTGGGTGTCGTAGCCACTCAGATTGTGTATGAAGATGGGGATAAAGTGGGGTTTACGGTACTTGAGATTGCATGAGTTGTGGGCAAGGCCTCTGAACTTGCCGGTAAGGTGGTCGTGGTCTCGTACTTTTTGATCTTCTTTGTCGGTGAATGGTTTTTGACAGATGTGACACAGCTGTGTGGATGAGATGGTGTTGAGATCTTCTAATGTAAGATCCATGGGTTTAACAGCCATGCTGGAGTAGAGGTAATGTATTTTCCGCGATTCATGTAACATATTCTCAACAAAGACTTGAGCTGCATCTATGCCGAAGTAGTTGACTGGATGGTCGCACTCTCCATCTGAATAGACGATGTAGTAAGAGAAGCTTATAGCTTCATGTCTCTGGTACTTTTCCGTGAACTTCCGCTTCGGTCCAATGGGCTGGTCTTCTTCCTTATTCTCCTCGTCAACACGGGTTAGCATGCACTCAAAGTCGGCGTACATTGCGAACGGGACTCGCATCTTCTTCTGCCCCTCTTCAAACTTGATAGTGCTTCCCTCCGGTGGCATGATAATCTTGACGGCTTCGTGCTCGTTGCAGTCCTCCGTGTGACGGTTGAGTAGGTCCTGCGTTCCAAAGTGCAGCAGGCAGCGACGACATATGTAGGTTCCACCATGATGATTAGTAGTCTGGGACCTAACAAGTCGGCTGAGGTCTCTAATGAGGCAATAATGCGTGTTGTCTCCGTCTTTCATGTATAGGAGGTCGATATGGGTGTGCTTCTCTGCATTTGTTACCAGCAGCGGGTATACGATGCACTTGTCGTCGTAGGCGTAGACGTTGATGGAAAATCCGCTCCTCTTCTCGAACAGCTTGATTTTATCGAGGGTGACGGGGAACTCGATTCCTTGGAGGTGCTGATCTAGCTCGTGTTCGAATGGTAGATAGTGGTGGATGCGGCGGGGTTGATCTTGCCATGAGACGGGATGAAGAGCCGCCAACACTGACCATAAGAAGCACTTCTGGTCGTTGTTTTGGATATTTAATATGGCTTTCTTGTCTTCAATCTTTTTAGGAAGGGGAATATAAGTAGATCCACGGAGTGGTAGGTATGTGTTGATTCTGAGTTGTAGCTTGAGAATTTTGGCTAGAGTCCAGCCAGATCCCTTAGCATAGAATTCGTCCATTTCGGCCAGGATCTTTCTTTCAGACTCTTTTACGTGCTCCAAAATATCTGTAGTTGGAAGATAGATGACATTTTTCGTTTTAAAATTCATCTCATTTGTTTCTTCTACGTTGTTGATAGGTTTTTTATACTCTGCCAAAAGGACAATATTTGCCTTAATGTTCTCCTCCCTGACCAGCTCCATGATCTTGGATTGGATGAGGTGACGTGCTTTTTTCAAGAATATGGCGGGGTCTTTTATTTTAGGGTGATTATCTACAACATACGTCCTCATTTTTCCATTGAAAGCGTTCTCTACTTCCTCCATCACAAGAGCATCGCGACCGATCATGGTACTCCACGCAGACTTGACTGAGTTGTAGGCAGAGGTTATTGAGGTGCGGACGGTGTCGATGATAGAGGAGGAAGGGCTAGTAGATGGCTGAGGCTCATCGTGAGCTAAGCAAGTTTTCTTGGAAGTGGAGGGGCCTGACTCGTCTGCTTTCCTCTTGAGGTGACCCGGATCGCACTTCTTGAGGTGGCGGCTGCGGTTGGAGAGGGTAATCATCGTCCCGCAGGAGTGGCAAGGTCGCTGGGGCTCGATGGTGGGCTTCGGGTTGCCACAGCGCTTGAGGTGGTGCGACATGTTCTTCCGAGATATGGCCTTAGCACATCTAGGGCAGGGAGCCTGGTTGGGATTCATGTTGATCTGCAACAAATGAAACACAATATCGTTAAACTCTCAATATCTATCTACTCGGGTATGTATAAAACTAGAAACTCTGTAGAAAAAGTTTTTCAATATCTTGGTGAAGGTAAGATAAGTTAGGTTAAGTAATAACTTTGGTAAAACTCTCAATACCCATCTACTTGGGTATGTATAAAACTCTGTAGAAAATGTTTTACAATATCACGGGGAAAGTAAGTTAGGTTATATTCCTAGAGAGTAAAATGAATTTATAGGTTATGTATACTTACTATACGGCTGCAATAGATGCGTTGTAAATAGCGGAGCTGCTAGATGTGTCTCGTTCAAAAGTCTGAGACTGAATGAAGTTTGTTCTGAAATCATCGTAATATATATGTATTACTACTACGTGAATCAAAATATAATTTTATTAGAGCCTACTACGTTAATCAAAAAGTAACAAAGATCCTACTTTATGTCGTAAGTGAGGTTATGTTAGCACTTTGTCTACTTGACTAATTTCAGAAGTTGAATATAACAAATATATAGGGTCTGCTAAGCTCTAAAATGTAAGGTTATGTTCCAAACAATAAATAAAGTCTCAAAAAGTGAGGTTATGTTTCAGACGTATGACTGATTCTGTACGAAAGCATAGAAGTTCATGGCTATTTTAGAAATTATATCATGAGGAAAATTTTACAAGACCAAAAAGTGGCTCAGTGTTAGGCACATCGGTGTTCTAACACGGCACTGGGTATGGTAGAAGCAAGCTAAGGGAACCTAGTGACGACTCCTAACGGCAGTTGCCTTATAAGGAAAAGCCAGTGCGTCACACGCTGGCCCCACCCGGGTATCCGCTGCCAAGTCGAAGTTGGCCGAGAGTGCGTCCCACCACTCTCACGGAATCCCCCGCGAGTCCTTGAGCCAACTATTGCAAGTTGGCTAAAGGACTGATCGGTGTTTAAAACTAGCCGAATCACAAGGACTCAAGACCTGTCTCTAACACCGACCGTATAATTTCTAAATACTCACCAACAGAGAAGTTCTGCGCAGACAGGAGCAGTTGCTGTAGACTGAGTGTGGAGAATGCGAGACGTAGCTAGCTGGGAAGCTCTGACTGAATCGATTTGCCTCAGCGAGTGTAGTTTAATTCATAGTATTAAATCGAGCCGCGAACCAAAATTGGAAAATCAATAACACCCTGTTTATTCATTATTAACTGTCCGATTTCGCTCAAATTTGGTACACCTGTACAGATACACATGCACTATTGACCAATGATGAAATATTTAATGAATATCGTCTCTGGGCTTATCTTTATCCCCACCACTTTGGATCTAGTTTCGCTATTTACAGTCTGATTTTGTTGTAAATTTGTAAAATGTGGTTTTTTGCTTATATCTCGAAAACAGTGCGTCCTAGAGCAAAAATAAAATTTTTCGGGGGAGATATAAGCAAAAAGCCACTTTTTACAAATTTACAACAAAATCAGAATGTAAATAGCGAAACTAGATCCAAAGTGGTGGGGATAAAGATAAGCCCAGAGACGATATTCATTAAATATTTCATCATTGGTCAATAGTGCATGTGTATCTGTACACGTGTACCAAATTTGAGCGAAATCGGACAGTTAATAATGAATAAACAGGGTGTTATTGATTTTCCAATTTTGGTTCGCGGCTCGATTTAATACTATGAATTAAACTACACTCGCTGAGGCAAATCGATTCAGTCAGAGCTTCCCAGCTAGCTACGTCTCGCATTCTCCACACTCAGTCTACAGCAACTGCTCCTGTCTGCGCAGAACTTCTCTGTTGGTGAGTATTTAGAAATTATACGGTCGGTGTTAGAGACAGGTCTTGAGTCCTTGTGATTCGGCTAGTTTTAAACACCGATCAGTCCTTTAGCCAACTTGCAATAGTTGGCTCAAGGACTCGCGGGGGATTCCGTGAGAGTGGTGGGACGCACTCTCGGCCAACTTCGACTTGGCAGCGGATACCCGGGTGGGGCCAGCGTGTGACGCACTGGCTTTTCCTTATAAGGCAACTGCCGTTAGGAGTCGTCACTAGGTTCCCTTAGCTTGCTTCTACCATACCCAGTGCCGTGTTAGAACACCGATGTGCCTAACACTGAGCCACTTTTTGGTCTTGTAAAATTTTCCTCATGATATAATTTCTAAAATAGCCATGAACTTCTATGCTTTCGTACAGAATCAGTCATACGTCTGAAACATAACCTCACTTTTTGAGACTTTATTTATTGTTTGGAACATAACCTTACATTTTAGAGCTTAGCAGACCCTATATATTTATTATATTCAACTTCTGAAATTAGTCAAGTAGACAAAGTGCTAACATAACCTCACTTACGACATAAAGTAGGATCTTTGTTACTTTTTGATTAACGTAGTAGGCTCTAATAAAATTATATTTTGATTCACGTAGTAGTAATACATATATATTACGATGATTTCAGAACAAACTTCATTCAGTCTCAGACTTTTGAACGAGACACATCTAGCAGCTCCGCTATTTACAACGCATCTATTGCAGCCGTATAGTAAGTATACATAACCTATAAATTCATTTTACTCTCTAGGAATATAACCTAACTTACTTTCCCCGTGATATTGTAAAACATTTTCTACAGAGTTTTATACATACCCAAGTAGATGGGTATTGAGAGTTTTACCAAAGTTATTACTTAACCTAACTTATCTTACCTTCACCAAGATATTGAAAAACTTTTTCTACAGAGTTTCTAGTTTTATACATACCCGAGTAGATAGATATTGAGAGTTTAACGATATTGTGTTTCATTTGTTGCAGATCAACATGAATCCCAACCAGGCTCCCTGCCCTAGATGTGCTAAGGCCATATCTCGGAAGAACATGTCGCACCACCTCAAGCGCTGTGGCAACCCGAAGCCCACCATCGAGCCCCAGCGACCTTGCCACTCCTGCGGGACGATGATTACCCTCTCCAACCGCAGCCGCCACCTCAAGAAGTGCGATCCGGGTCACCTCAAGAGGAAAGCAGACGAGTCAGGCCCCTCCACTTCCAAGAAAACTTGCTTAGCTCACGATGAGCCTCAGCCATCTACTAGCCCTTCCTCCTCTATCATCGACACCGTCCGCACCTCAATAACCTCTGCCTACAACTCAGTCAAGTCTGCGTGGAGTACCATGATCGGTCGCGATGCTCTTGTGATGGAGGAAGTAGAGAACGCTTTCAATGGAAAAATGAGGACGTATGTTGTAGATAATCACCCTAAAATAAAAGACCCCGCCATATTCTTGAAAAAAGCACGTCACCTCATCCAATCCAAGATCATGGAGCTGGTCAGGGAGGAGAACATTAAGGCAAATATTGTCCTTTTGGCAGAATATAAAAAACCTATCAACAACGTAGAAGAAACAAATGAGATGAATTTTAAAACGAAAAATGTCATCTATCTTCCAACTACAGATATTTTGGAGCACGTAAAAGAGTCTGAAAGAAAGATCCTGGCCGAAATGGACGAATTCTATGCTAAGGGATCTGGCTGGACTCTAGCCAAAATTCTCAAGCTACAACTCAGAATCAACACATACCTACCACTCCGTGGATCTACTTATATTCCCCTTCCTAAAAAGATTGAAGACAAGAAAGCCATATTAAATATCCAAAACAACGACCAGAAGTGCTTCTTATGGTCAGTGT
The DNA here is from genome assembly GCA_035578905.1 of Stictocephala bisonia. NCBI lineage: Eukaryota > Metazoa > Arthropoda > Insecta > Hemiptera > Membracidae > Stictocephala > Stictocephala bisonia. The sequence goes on along the minus strand of JAQJVL010000927.1, from coordinate 240,170 downwards.
TGGCGGCTCTTCATCCCGTCTCATGGCAAGATCAACCCCGCCGCATCCACCACTATCTACCATTCGAACACGAGCTAGATCAGCACCTCCAAGGAATCGAGTTCCCCGTCACCCTCGATAAAATCAATCAAGCTGTTCGAGAAGAGGAGCGGATTTTCCATCAACGTCTACGCCTACGACGACAAGTGCATCGTATACCCGCTGCTGGTAACAAATGCAGAGAAGCACACCCATATCGACCTCCTATACATGAAAGACGGAGACAACACGCATTATTGCCTCATTAGAGACCTCAGCCGACTTGTTAGGTCCCAGACTACTAATCATCATGGTGGAACCTACATATGTCGTCGCTGCCTGCTGCACTTTGGAACGCAGGACCTACTCAACCGTCACACGGAGGACTGCAACGAGCACGAAGCCGTCAAGATTATCATGCCACCGGAGGGAAGCACTATCAAGTTTGAAGAGGGGCAGAAGAAGATGCGAGTCCCGTTCGCAATGTACGCCGACTTTGAGTGCATGCTAACCCGTGTTGACGAGGAGAATAAGGAAGAAGACCAGCCCATTGGACCGAAGCGGAAGTTCACGGAAAAGTACCAGAGACATGAAGCTATAAGCTTCTCTTACTACATCGTCTATTCAGATGGAGAGTGCGACCATCCAGTCAACTACTTCGGCATAGATGCAGCTCAAGTCTTTGTTGAGAATATGTTACATGAATCGCGGAAAATACATTACCTCTACTCCAGCATGGCTGTTAAACCCATGGATCTTACATTAGAAGATCTCAACACCATCTCATCCACACAGCTGTGTCACATCTGTCAAAAACCATTCACCGACAAAGAAGATCAAAAAGTACGAGACCACGACCACCTTACCGGCAAGTTCAGAGGCCTTGCCCACAACTCATGCAATCTCAAGTACCGTAAACCCCACTTTATCCCCATCTTCATACACAATCTGAGTGGCTACGACACCCACCTCTTCATCAAAATGTTTGGGCTCAATGATGAAACAATAGATCTTATTCCTAGCAATGAAGAGAGGTACATCTCCTACACCATCAACGTTAACGGAGGAACAAAATTAAGATTTCTCGATTCATGCAGATTTATGCCATCTACCCTCGACAAACTAGCAAAAAACCTATCTCCTCAACAATTCAGATACACTTCAAAATATTACTCTGGTGAACAGCATCAACTTCTAACGAAAAAGGGTGTCTACCCATACGAATTCATGGACTCACTGAACAAGTTTCAGCTGACATCCCTTCCACAAAAGAAGGACTTTTATAATAAGTTAAACAAGGAACAAATTACAAATGAGGACTACGACCATGCCATCAAAGTTTGGAATTCCTTCAACATTCAGAGTATGAAAGAGTACACTGAACTCTACAACCAGACCGATGTACTTATTTTGGCTGACATCATGGAGAACTTCAGAGACGTCTGCCTGCAGACATACCATCTTGATCCAGCTTGGTACTTCACTGCACCAGGACTTGCCTGGAGTGCCATGTTAAAAACCACCAATGTTGAACTTGAGCTTCTCACTGATTACAACATGACACTTATGATTGGTAAGGGAATACGCGGGGGAGTATCTCAGTGCTCTCATCGTCATGCAAATGCAAACAACCCGTACATGGAAGAGTACGATGCAGACAAGCCTACTACCTATCTCACGTACCTTGATGCCAATAATTTGTACGGATGGGCGATGAGTCAGCACATGCCATTCAAAGACTTTAAGTGGGTAGACAATCCAAGCTCCATAGATGTCACAACAATCGCTGATGACTCAGATACTGGATATATCTTAGAAGTGGATTTAGAATATCCTCAACAACTCCATGACATTCATTCAGACCTCCCTCTAGCTCCAGAACAACGGGCGCCACCAGGATTCAAAGAAAAAAAACTGTTGCTAAATCTCTTCCACAAAGAAAAATATGTGCTGCACTATAGGAACTTGAAGCAATACCTGTCACTGGGCATGCGACTACAGAAAATACACCGAGTAATTAGCTTTTCCCAAAGCAACTGGCTCAAGTGTTACATCGAATTGAACACTAACATGCGTACCAAGGCCACCAATGATTTTGAAAAGGACTTTTATAAGCTCATGAATAATAGCGTATTTGGAAAGACGATGGAGAACATCCGTAACCGAGTTGATATACGGCTGGCAACAAAAGATGTTCAAGTTGAGAAATGGATTGCAAAGCCTAACTTCAAACACCGGACCATCTTCACGGAACAACTTGCCGCTATCCACATGAGCCGAACGAAACTCCTTTTCAATAAGGCCATATACGTTGGTATGAGTATTCTGGACGTATCAAAAACTCTAATGTATAACTTCCATTTCAATACCATCAAGAACAGATACGGCACCAAAGCTCAGCTTCAATACACAGACACTGACTCACTCACCTACCTTATAGAAACTGACAACTTCTACACTGACATGAAAGAGATGATCAATTTGTTTGACACCAGCGGCTATCCAGAACCCAACCGCTACAACATTCCTCGAATAAACAAAAAAGTCATAGGAAAGTTTAAGGATGAGCTCAACGGAAGAATAATGTATGAATATGTGGGACTGCGCTCCAAGATGTATGCAAGCAGATCAGAGAAGAAAGACGAGAACGATGATGGAATTATCAAAAAATCCAAAGGTGTCAAGATGAGCACAGTAAAAAATGAAATTAATTTTGATGACTATAAGTACTGCTTAGAAAATTTTGCCCGCCAATACAGCACTAAGAGCGTGAACTGTACAAAAGAAAATCGCTCTGATGTATACCATTCAATGAACATGATAAGAAGTTACCGTCATGAACTGTATAGCGTAGAGTTAAATAAGATTTCCCTTTCTGGAAGGGATGATAAACGATATATATTGGATGGAGGAATCAAGACCCTGCCTTGGGGTCACTACTCTATCCCTAATGACACCATGCTTAATTTAACTATTGACGAAGCTTTATTGACAGAGTAGAAGGGAGCACAAGAGTGCAGGAGGTAGCAAATAGAAGAAGGCCGGCTACCACTTTCCGCAGCGGGGAGGGGCTGTGGAATCCCTTAAAAACATTATAAATCGTAATATATTGTATCAATAAACGCCAATCGGTTCTCTAGCTTCATAACATTGGTCAGTTTTTTGTATATACTAAACTGTAGACTTATCCGTAATACCGTTTGGTTGGATTTTACTTTGTGTTCATTTTAAAATTTAAAAAACCGGGTCCTTTAGTGGTCTTAATGTACGTATGCACATGCAAAACTTACGAGTAATACTTCTACACAATGTTACAGGATGTGGCTTACCACATCAGTCTTATCGCTTGTGTCAATAAAGACGAAATATCAGCTTACTTTTTACTGTTAATAATAAAAAGATTATATACTTCCAACTACGCAGAGTTGATGGAATGGGACTTTGCTATAACCCATGGTTGCTAACATGCCCGTAGAAACCAAATTTACGGCATTGACAGAAATCAACCCAACCGTAGTGCAGACACCGTACTGGGTGAACCTACTTCTTTATCATGGTAACTCCTACGCCAGGTAAGTAATGTTAAGTTAGTTTTGTGTTAACTCTTTTATCGTCAACCTTTTAAAACAATTTGTAAAGTAAAATTTTAAAACAGTTATCTCCAGCTCTGTGTATAGAATACCGTACCAGCGAGGTGAGGGCGGCCCAAATTCAATAAAAAATCGCCCGACTGTTCTCTAAGGCAGCCGTAAAACGCGTAAGACCTGAGGCGGTCCTGCAGCTTGGGGCTGGGCTAAGCCCCGTAAGACCTTGAGTCGCAGTCCGGGCCCTCGTACGGTACGTGTATGTTACACTCACCTAGTACCCCTAGGTTTTATGTGTGAGAAAAAGATATATGTTTACAAGAAAAAAAATAAAAAAAATAAAAGCCCTTTGCAAGTTTGTGCGTCACATTGAAAGGCTTCTCCAAGTAAAGTGGCCTCTTTACTTTCAGAGGAACCAAAAAAAGTATAACAAAATCTAAATAATTTTGGGAGGTAGCATGTTGTTGGATGGCTACCACCGTAATGAGCGTTTCGGTTGGGGCTCATTACACTAAAATATCCGTGAGGGGTACCAGTCCTCCATCGGGTGCGTCCCATGGGAATTGGGCAATGCCCTTAAGTTTTGCCTTCAGCTTACTTGAGGGTAGTGAGGAATTAAATACTCACCGTGAAAAAACTGGTTAAATATTAGACAAACACCTGCGAGAAAGATCATGGAAAAGATATAGCATGGTACAAAATCAAGAAGTGATCTAAGTAAGATATAGTAAAACTGTGTAAGAGTAAATTATGTCCAAAAGTCATCTGTTTTTCAGTCAGTTTCTGTTTTCCTGTTTTTCTGTTTTCCTGTTTTTCTGTTTTCCTGTTTTCCTGTTTTCCTGTTTTTCTGTTTTCCTGTTTTTCTGTTTTTCATGTTTTTCTGTTTTTCTGTTTTCCAGTTTTTCAGTTTTCCAGTTTTTCTGGCGCGTAGATTATAAATCCCATAGAGTATAGATTTACTATAGGGTATAAGGGAAAATAATGCATTTTATGTAGTATAACAATGTAAAGGTTGCCATATAGTTAGGCTAAAAGTGCATTTTATATAGTATTGCTAGGGAATTAGGAGGGAAAATGGGGAATTTGGAGGGAAATTTTTGAGGGAGAGGGGAGGGATGGTAGCACTACATCCGGCCGCCATCTTGGATCACGTGACCACCGCCATCTTGGATCCGGGGCCGTCATCAATATCAAATCAAAATCAAAACCAATCAAAATCAAATCAAAGTCAATCAAAATCAAATCAGGGTCAATCAAAGTCAACTCAAAGTCAATTAAAATCAAATCAAAGTCAATCAAAATCAAATCAAAGCCCATTAAAAATCGATTAAGGTCACGTGACCTTCCCCCACCCCCCGTCGTATTTCAGACGAAAAGTCGTACTTGGGACGTTTGTCAATGCCCATATTATATCTACTATTATTAATAATCACTATTAGCTTTTAATATAGATTATACAAATTTTGTTGTCTTTTAATATATATATTAATAATATATATATTTTTTAAATGGATTTTTTGTTTTGAATAAAACAACATATTGAATTAATTTTAACTAATAAACATATTCTAAAACTATCAAAGCTGTTTTGGTATTTTTCCTGTGTAATTTTAAGAAAATAAAAAAAAAATGAAGTGTATGGTCTGACAGATCATAGTCACCACTGATGTCACACAAATTCACGTCACCACTGAAGGGTTAAGGATCATTATTCAGTGGCACTCACAAATTCACTGCTAAGGTCACATACATTTCATAAATTTATTATAAACAATATAACATTTACACCCGGGTATGTTTATTACTATAAATATTTTTGTATTAAGATATTAACTAGTCTTTCAGTTAAGAATGATTAACTTGCTAACATACTTTCAGATTAGCAGAGAGGATTGGTGTACCTTCATGGCTTAAAATTGTTGTTGCTCATATTTCGTAAAGGCGAGTATCTCAGCAGAAGACATTCCTTGCCTATTTCAATATACGCGATCGATATGGACGTTTCAACACAAACATTGACGTATGTGTTTGTAGCTTTTAATCTTTCTATTATCATTAGTTTATTTTAAATTTTTTGGACCTTGATACTGTTGAACACATTCCCTAATGATCATATAAATTTATGAGTTACATTATGGGTTACTATTAAAAAGAAAAATATTTGAGAAATTACGTTTATTTTTGGAAACATTAAACACAAATATTCATCTAGCAAGACTGATATAACCATTATAACGCACATTTAATCAAAACTCACATTACTAATAAATAAAACTCTCAGAGAGACCACTGAGAAAGTGACATCACAGCACGGGCGAAACGTTTGGTGATGTAAATACTGTAGATAACACCTTGATGCGGTCGTTACCGGACGTTTTATTTATTAGTAATTACACCGGCCGCTTAAGCTTATGAAATAAAATAAAACTCACAATAAATGTGATTCATCATTACGGTAAAAAATGACATCTTTCTATTTTACAATAGCTTGCTTTATATTGGTTATTTTCTTGTTAAAACTGTTTTGCAAGAAAATAACTAATACTTTAACCTTATACTATAGTCTTGAACTAAACTGTATAAAAAAAGACGCTTTACTTTTTGTAAAAAAATACATACAAGTTAAGTCATTGGAAAAAATGAAGTAAGGTTTACGGTATCAAAGTTCTACTACTGCTACTAATATTAATAACTAATAATAATTAGGATGATTATGAAACATTTTTCTTCTTGTTAATTACTACAGAATGAATTGTTCAAACATAAGTGTAATCGAACTATTCCTTATTAAAGCCAATTGACTGAAAGCTATCTAATGTTCCACTCTCTACCATCACTTTCCACATAGTTAATTTGACTATACGTTAGTACAAGTAAATGATTACAAAACTAGTGCCTAGTGTACTAGAAATTAAGAAAAAAATTATGAAACAAAAGTTGGCTTTTTCCCAATTAGTACTCTAGACTACCAATCGGTTTATTGCGAAAGTTGGGCGAAATAAAATCAGACAGAAAAATTTAGCAGTTGATTTATATTGTTTAAGACTGCTTATTATAAATCAGTCAAAATAATTCCATGTTATTTTGCTACTTATGGTTGAAAAATAACTTCAGTTTCCTACAGTAAGTAAAAAAAAAATAGTTGTATTCGCGTTTTACTACAGAAACATGGCAGTTAACTAAATTTCTTTATAGGTTTTAAATATTTTTATTGCGCATTATTATTAATAAACATGCGATTAAATTCAAATATACATTACAATAAAGAATCAGAGGAAAAAATGAAGGTGACATTTCTATCAATGTTTTAAATGTTCAATTACAAAATCTATAAATACGCCATCAAGTTTCTAGAACTCCTCTACAAATACCTGCTCGTACCTCAACAATACCACTAAATCTAGGTTGGACGAGTCCGCAGAACTTTGTGAGCTGCAATTATGCAAATGAGGCAAGTCGGAACAGACATGGAGCAACCGTCCTGAAATAGTATTTCCAGGTAGAGAACTGTGCAGTATACAAGTTTCTTGTAACTTTACGATTATTACACTTTAAATGAACTAGAATGTTTTGGGTGAATCTTCCACATTGTTTTAATTGTATTCATGAATACAAAGATATCATAAAACCATAACAAATTTTAACCATGTTTTCTGTTTGTATAGAATACACGTAGTTTATAGGAAAAAAATGTATTATCAAAAAGGAGTTTTTGGATTCTCGCTAGTATATGTTTTCGTTACCAAACCGAACTTTACTTGACATGACTATCAACCCTGAGAGCAGGATCTAATCCATTGTAGGAATAGTAATAACAGTTTACTTGACAAGACTATCAACCCTGAGAGCAGGATCTAATCCGTTGTAGGAATAATAATAACAGTTTACTTGACAAGACTATCAACCCTCAGAGCAGGATCTAATCCGTTGTAGGAATAGTAATAACAGTTTACTTGACAAGACTATCAACCCTGAGAGCAGGATCTAATCCGTTGTAGGAATAGTAATAACAGTTTACTTGACAAGACTATCAACCCTGAGAGCAGGATCTAATCCGTTGTAGGAATAGTAATAACAGTTTACTTGACAAGACTATCAACCCTGAGAGCAGGATCTAATCCGTTGTAGGAATAGTAATAACAGTTTACTTGACAAGACTATCAACCCTGAGAGCAGGATCTAATCCGTTGTAGGAATAGTAATAACAGTTTACTTGACAAGACTATCAACCCTGAGAGCAGGATCTAATCCGTTGTAGGAATATTAATAACAGTTTACTTGAAAAGACTATCAACCCTGAGAGCAGGATCTAATCCGTTGTAGGAATAGTAATAACAGTTTACTTGAAAAGACTATCAACCCTGAGAGCAGGATCTAATCCGTTGTAGGAATAGTAATAACAGTTTACTTGACAAGACTATCAACCCTGAGAGCAGGATCTAATCCGTTGTAGGAATAGTAATTACAATTTCTTGACAAGACTATCAACCCTGAAAGCAGGATCTAATCTATTTGTAGGAATAATAATATCAGTTAAATCTTTGATTTATTTATATAAAGCTATGTAATATATGTTTAGGATGAAAGCTAGTTAAATTATAGTGGCATTGAATTTGCCAATAACTGTTTTGAAAAGGCATCGACGGATGCAAAATGTCATTGGTAATATATTGAAAAGGGGCCTTTAGTTAACAATAAGGGTTCAATATGAACCTTTAAGCTTTAAGGAATAGATGAATCTCCTTTTTATACTTACAATGAAATTCACCATAGAATATTTAGCTTTACGAGGCACTTATTATGGGACCAAACGGTAAGTTATAGGTGAAAAATAATGACAAAAACGTCCAATTAAGGCCAGGATTCAACTTGCGTTATATTTGAAGTCTCATACTTTAACGGCAGGGAATCCAGCCATCAGCTTTCCTAAGTTTGTCAATAAACACAAGTAAGGACACTTTTATTTATTTATTCTAAGACGCCGATCGTCAAGATATGGGCGAATATGGATTTCAAATGAGTGTGATGAGTGTAGATGAGCGAATGTAGTTATTGTTATAAACTAAGGCCGACTATTCCTTAGAAAGTGTCATTAATTAATAGCCCAACGACAAATGAACAGCCGGTGGTTATCAGCTGATCCTTCTCAAAATGTATTATGACTCTGATTGGGATCGAACTGAGAACCTTTAGCTTATGAAGCTGGGATTGAACCAACTACGCAACCGACCAATTTTTTATAGTGAAGGGTTATAAACATGTTGAAACCGTCCACAAAACTCAACAATGAGGCATGATAACAGCAACTAGTCTCTCTAAAACGAAATAAGTGTTAGCAGGGCTCCAATAAGTCATACGTGCAAGTTTAACGACGGTGTCATTAACTCAAATAGAATATTGTCAAAATAAAAACATCACAGTCTCAGGCCTCTTCCTTAGCTCAGTTTAAATTCCTACGCTTTAGACCACTCGTCTTCTGGCTCTCCAATTTGCACGTACTTTATATAATAATGACGTAATCAATCAGAATCTTCAATAAACCCATAGTTTTTACAAATGTTATGAATGTTAATAATATTTAATCTTTACTTTGTACACACGAAAATTTAATAAGAATAAAATTCCACAACTATTCAGCAGCTTTAGTTTCCAGTGTATTCGTATACTGCTTATATTTGGTTCACATATTTTCCTTAAACCATTAATATCAGATTTTATATAAACAAGACTTTCTAGATTATTTGTAAATTGAAAGAGGCTACTTCATATAGATAAATATATTAAATATAAGGATAGTTGTATTATTTTGGCTAATGTAAAGGGTTGTTGTAAAAATATAAGTATTACAAATACAGTTGCTAAGATAATGTAATAAAATATAACATGAAGAAATAAAACAATATGGTGATGGTATGAAAAGTTATTGGAAAGAGTTTATCGGTAAAAAGCTTAATTTATGGTACGTACCTAATTAAATATAGAAAAACCATACATTTTATTTTAAGATTTGTAGTATGTGAAATTCTTCCTGATGTGCCATTAAAGTAATATAAAACTTTGTGGAACACATGTCAGACTTTTTCCAATCACTAATGGCAGTCTAGAAGCTTTACTTTAGACTAACAATCGGTTTATTGGAAAAGTTTGGAGAAATAACATCAGTGAGTAACATTTAGCAGTTAATTTATTTTGTTTTAAGTTGATTGGGTTTGTTAGGTTGCTAACTCTAGAAGAAAACTAAACTCAGATTGCAAAAGAAAGATATTAATAGGTTACTGTTCGATAAACTTCATGCATGTTGAAATTATATAATTATGTTGTAATTCTTTGTTACTAAATTATAAACATTCAAAACTGTTTTTACTAATACGTAAAAAAATTTCCTTACAATATGTATGAGTAATTAATTTAACTAAGATAAGTCTGTATTTAGATAGGTATTCCGTGCATCAACAAACACGTGTCCTTAAATTCAAGTTTGAAATTAGTTTAAAGTGTTTTAAATTGTTATTCAAAGCATTATATGACCTAATGAGCTAATCAATGGACTTATGATCATCGATCATCATACATCCCATTGCAGTACTGTTGCTTATGTACAATATATATTTATTTATTGATAAATAAATGAACGCAAAAAAGAGACATTCTTTATTTTGAACTAAATAATATAGTGTACTATTATCAGGAAAAGTTTTCAATGAATGCTGACCTGCATCATTGTTAACTCTAGGACATTCTATCAGTGACACACTTCGGCAACAGTATATTAAATTTTATCAGAACCACGGTAATGAAAACAACAAACGTCGTTAATCCGCTTTTGATTAGCTAATAACATTACCCAGTGAATATACAGTTTGATTGATTTAAGTTTATAATTAAATATTAATAATCCCATCTGTGTATCAGCTGATATTGTTCTTTAAAAGATCACGTTTTCAAATAATATAGTTATTTTTGCAGTATAAAGACTAGTCTATTGAATGCCACAGACTTCGACCTTATTCTCAGAAATATTTTAAATTATATTAGTGTTATTAACAAAAAGTATTAAAACTAATTTTATTACGTTGGCCTAATATAATTAACAATGTTACTCAGTTTAGATAGGAAAGAGCTAATAATTCGGAGATAAAGCCAAATTAATTTAAAAAGCGTGCAAGACGAAACGTACGTGATGCTATCTACGTAATATTATGTATTATTTAGGCTTTGCGGCACAAGCTGTTCCAAACGGAATAATTGTGACTGAACTGCCGTCACAGGCTGCGAAAGATCCTTTAGTATCCAAAACGTTGGTTACATAAACAATAATTTATTGGGATGCTTTTGTATGTGTATATTTTATGAGCATTCTATAGGAAAATGGCATCCTTTTAGTTAAATAATTCAAAACAATAAATAATGTGAGATTCCTATTCCAAAAGAGTTAGTGCGCAAAAATAAACTGTGGGTATGAGGTCCTAAGCTTGTCGGTAAAATATTCCAACTACTGAGTTCACATCTACTAGTATGTGTTTTTATTTTAGTGCTAATCTCCAGAAGTATTGTTTCGTTTCTAAATGTTCAACTGACTGCCCAATCTTTGTTATCCCTATTACGTATACGTTTGAATGCATGCATTCTGGTTTATATTTGCACTTTCCTGAAGTCTAGCTCAAGACAGCAACTGTATTAGAGACTCACAGTGACCGTCATTACTTGGTGTAATGAGGTCAGACAAGAAACTAATCAATATAAGAATAGCTAAACCTAGGATAACTAACTCTATCCGGATAGCTTATTCATAAGATAAAGAGTGCTAACAAATTTGTCGTAGCGTGTGAACAGTCCGCTTTAAAGTGCTTTGAGTGGTTTTGAGCTGAGCGGTGTTGCCAGATTGAACTCAGTCAACAAACGTGTGCGAATAGTTAAGTTTACATAGTTAGAAAAGAGGGAGGTAGTTAAAAGTGGCAACGTCTAATCCTAAAATGATGGCCGTTTAGTGCGTGTTGATTAACAACTCCTTAAGCAGCGCTACGCTTTAACCGTATACTGCGAGCTATCTGGGTTTGTTTGTGTTCTGCGTTATCTATCAAATTTGCGATCTAAAGATCGACTGAATATCCTTTCTGAATGATAGCTAGCGTGAGGAGAATGTCTCAGCTACCTTTCAAATACAAGGATACGGGTTGGATCTAGCTGTACAGGCCGTATAATCGGCAGTTGCCCTGCAGTGATACACAATATACTATGAAATATCTATGAAAACACTATGTATGTTTACTGTTGTTGTTTGTTTCTGTTTCGTAACGTGTATATGAAATTATATAAGCTCTTATTATTTCCCTACTATTTTATCATGACGGCAATAAGTTTAAAGGTAAACTTTATATAAGTGATTGATATCTAAACTAAGTTGCACCTAAATATCAAATAACTTAAGCTAATATAATCACTTTTTCCTGACTATACGAATATAATTGCACATTGGGTGGTTAAATAGAAAAGTTTGGCATAAACATGATTTATTTCTTCTAATCCCAGCCACATTTCATAAGTTTTCTTAAAAACCAATCGTATATTTTTGTGACCAGCAGTTGAATTATAATCAGATTTTTTCGATGCCACATTATTACATGTACACAAATTTAATACTAATTTACTTTTATTAAAAATGTGTGTTTTAATCTATACTTCAATAGCCAATAAAATATAATACTTAGCTGGGAAATTGATTAGGACACCCAAAGGTAAACTCGATCGACCCAAGCCAAATGCAAGTGGTACATTAGCAACACAGATTTTTAGTCTTGTTTTCATTACATGGTGTATTCGAAAATGGTACAACAAGTAACCGTATATCCAAACGTTTATTATCTTCAGTATACCATATATTGCTTATAACAAAATAATGCCAAAATAGTACCAAAAAGACAGGACTCATACTTCTTACTAAACTCGATTATTTAAGGGATGAAAAATAAAAATTAAATTTGTTTGGTTAAAATCTGTATGGAACCTAAATTTATCAGTGGTTTCATCGTAATTTATAAACGTGGTTGGCACATTTCTTAAAATTGTTACATTTAAAATTAAACATTTTTTAATATGGAGATTAACATTAGTAATCAATAATATTTTATAACTTTCAAAGTATGGCAGTATCGTAGTAAATCTTAAAATCAGCTTTACAGCTAGCTAGATTAGACCTTGGTTACACAACCACAATGCGGACTACTAATCTAGTCCAACAATAGAGACTTAATTACACCCCTTCATTGTAGTTCCATGAGAAACATTTGTTGTGAAAACCATACAATAAATATCTGCTGATAGCAGATGGCACAAACATCGACTTGAGATCACAAATACCTGTTTGGCAACTTCCAATCGCTTAACTTAGATTAGAGATCGTGCAATCTGTCTAACTCAGTGTCGCACTAATCAACTGAGTCAAACTTGAGGAGAAACTTTTTCACAAAAGTTCTTGTTTTGAATAGTAGTTAACCTCATCCCACAGCTTACATTATAGTTAGTTGAACCAAGAAGGTTTATGGCAAACAAAATTTAGTAAATATAAAATCACTGAGCATACGACCTTGAGATCATAACGAACAGTCAAATAGCTCATAATAACCTTTGTACTTAACAAGTTAACCAATAATAATATTATTGTTAGAACAATAATTGGTATAATTAAATAGCCTTTAACGTTTTTATATGCGTAGTGTTTTAACAATTATTGATAGTAATTAAAACAAACTTTATCCCTCAATTCTAGCCTGTCAGTTTGGATTGATATAATTTTCATAAAACATGCAAATTATATTATTATAACATTTCAATACATATATATATATATATATATATATATATATATATATATATATATATATATATATATATATATATATATATAGATATATAATTTAAAATGGCCCTGTTAAACATCATTAAGTATGATTTTTTAATATTTTTAGTGGAGTAGGCCTAAAAGATACGAGATAGAGTTATGGTGATTGGTGAGGGAAAACCCGGGAAAACAATTTACTCATTACTAGCTTACTAAAATCAACTAAAATTCAAATGTAAAAACTATGGTTCATATAAACCAGTTGTAGAGCCACATAAACCTGTTTTAGAGTCACACAAACCTGTTTTAGAGCCACATATACCTGTTGTAAAGCCACATAAACCTGTTGTACAGCCACAAAAACCTGTTTTGGAGCCACACAAACCTGTTGTAGAGCCATACATACCTGTTGTGGAGTCACATAAACCTGTTTTGGAGCCACATAAACCTGTTTTAGAGTCACACAAACCTGTTTTAGAGCCACATACACCTGTTGTAAAGCCACATAAACCTGTTGTACAGCCACAAAAACCTGTTGTAGAGCCACATAAACCTGTTGTAGAGTCACACAAACCTGTTTTAGAGCCACATACACCTATCTTAGAGCCACATAAACCTGTTGTAGAGTCACACAAACCTGTTTTAGAGCCACATACACCTATCTTAGAGCCACATAAACCTGTTGTAGAGCCACATAAACCTGCTGTGGAGTCACATAAACCTGTTTTGGAGCCACATTGTAGTTTTTGAATTATGATAATTTATTGAAAGAATGAAAGCTACATTTTTCTAGCGTTGATTATTGAGAGTTTTACAAATACATCTCTGAAGTCAAAGCTTGATGCAAGACGGTGTTCGATTGCTAACACTCCAACAGAATTAAGACGTTCTTGAGTCATTGATGAACGTTACCATGTTTTCAATACGCTGCCCAGCTGACTAAATGCCCTTTCTGTACATGCAACAGAAACTGGTATCGTAGAAAATATTCTTAATGCAATACATAAATTTAGGAATATTGGAGTCACAGAGGGCAGACAGTGTGAAATTATACGCTTATAACTAATCAATTGGATTTGAGTGTTATTTCCTCAACTTTATTTAAAATTATATTTTGAACAAACAAGTAAATAACTAAGTAAAATATTAAACCCGTATGGTTATAAAAACCTAAATTTACTCTTAAAACCTTAATACAAGGGGCTCGGATTAAGGCCACCTCTCTGATTGGTCAATTTTTTGGATGACTTTAAAAAACCACATTTTCCTCACATTTTCTACACCAACTTCTAAAACTTTCTTAAAAGCAGGGAATATAGGTGGTCAGTACCCCTTTTCAGTCGATTACGTCTTAAGCTCCTATATACGAAGGACAGGTAGATGATACCTGGGAACCAAGTTGGTAAGTTGTCTCTCCCGACTTCTTGGTGAATAGCTTGGTGACTCTTGGTGAGTATTGTAATATTAAGTTTTAACCTCTCAACTAAACCTATACATATTCGATAGTTGAATTCAATTATTTTAGTCTATTATTTAATAATCGACTGTTATATCGACTTTTTAAAGCGTATTTTACTTGTTTTTCTGTGTATTTCACTATATATTTGTATTCTTTATCTGTATTGTAAAATAGATCCTCTAAATATTGTTGGTACTAACGAGACTTATGTTAGGATATTTATATTGTACGGTTTTAAAACAACTTTTAAGTTTTAACCAACCTCCTCCCAGTGTTACTGAAATGAACTGAATCAGACGACGACTCAGTGAACTTGAAAATAAAATGAAATCTAACGCTGCAGTTCACCTTAACCAGTATTAATTTTAAAAATAAAGAGCCGGGATATGTAGCAGTCAGACCCACTTCCGAGATTGATGAGGATATTATTTGAAACATTTTTGGAGATATTGTCACGCAGACTCAATAACATGCCGTGATAATTTTAAATTAGAATGTACTAGGATGAATCTAGCTGTTGGTTCTGGAAGACACCGAAGACCAGGACTTTACAATAATTTTATGGAAGAGTGTAAGGCACGTAAGGGTATAGTGTGTATCAATAATGTAGATAATTTGTATCTTGCCAGAGCTCTTGTGGTAGGTAAGGAGCTTGCTAAAAAAGATCCATTGTACATTTACATCTCCAAACATTAAGTTTCTGAGATTGTTGGGATTCAAAGTTATCCAATATGTTGGACATAGAAGCACCCGTAATGTACAGTGACATTGTTACTGGTATGGAATTTCACTCTCACAAACCGTACGCTTCATCCACCTTTAACAATAATGACGAAATCAGGATACCTATAAATCAACGGTATATAATTACATCACCGTTTGAAAGCACTTTTACACGTTACTGGCACTTTGTCCAATAAAAGGTAGACGGGTTGCCGGCGGCCGTTTTCTTTATAAAAATAGCAATAGCATTTCAATTCGACGATATTCGTTATGAGATTGGGATTATTGAGATTAATCAGCAAAAAAAATTTTGGGATTACGAGTATAATTAAAAAACTACTTTCCATAAAAACGGTGGAAACGTGGAATTTGGAAAATGCGTGCTGGTTCGGGCCCGGTAAGGATAAAGAGACTATCTTTTTTTCCTATTCAGTTCCGTTGCGATTGTTCTTGGGGTACGCAGAAGATAATAGAAAAATTGTAGTGAATGTAAAACAGGAGCTTATTCTCCTGAGAGCGACTACATACACCAACGCTGTCGTAAGTAAGGATGTAGAAAGCTGCAGTCTAAAAATAATCAACATCTACTGGAGGGTCCCTTACATTGGACGAGTATCGTCTCAAACTTTACAAAATGACTGAGAAAGATTCAACTGTTCACGTACCGTTTAGATCCTGGAGAATGCACGATTATCCAACATTACCACAGACTGACCGTCACAATTTGACTGTGAAAACTTCTAATCAGCTGGAAAAACCCCGATACGTAATTCTAGCTTTTCAAACCGACAGAAAGAATCAGATTAAAATGGACATGTCTTGTTTTGACGGTTGCTCTTTGCAAAACGTCAAATTATATCTAAACTTACAATACTTTCCTTACGATAATATACACGGTGATCAGTAAATATTTTACGAAATGTTTGCGAGGTTCTAGAGTTCCTACAGTAATACACAGGCATAGTTCATATCCTACTGAGGACTTGGAGACGTTTAAATGTAAACATATCTGTACGTCAATGATTGTTCGAGACAAAACGATACAATAAAGTCAGGACCCGTCGATATCAGGGTTAATTTTGAGACTTCTAAAAACATCCCTGATATGACTGCTGCGAATTAACTCATCCTGCATGATTCGCATTTGGTTTACACCTTGAATACTGGCTCGGTAAAGAGGATGATGTAATACACGGTTATACATACATGATCACAGCAGCCTGTACTCATTCCCAGTAAAAACATGAAGGAGTCAACATCTGTGTTGAGCTAAGACGAGTTTTTTTGTTGCTTTAACACACGTTTTTTTGTGTGTGTTAAAGCATCCCGATCCTACTAAGTGGCTCATTAGTGATGATTAGATTTGCCTAAGGTTTACAAGAATGGGGGAAATGTCAAAACTGTTAGTGTACAGGTACCTCGCAATGATTGACGTATCCGATGGAGTGGATATTCTAGCTTACAGATTTTTACCAAATGTCAAACAGAGAGTAAATGAGGATGAATATAGTAAACTAGTTTCTCAGTCATGCCTTTGTTTTAAATACTCTCAAGATTTGATTAACATCAATACATTGGAGTTAAATAGCGACATGTATGCTAATGAAGTGCTCGGAAAGAATTAATCACTTCAATTATGATTCACTTATTGTAAAAGAAACGTCAGACTCTGAAAAATCTATTGAGGGGGTGAAATAACGGGTGAATAACGGGATAGTAAAATTTCAAAATTAATAAGGAGTGGGGGTAAAATTATAAATACGACTTACAAATAAATATTTAATTAGTTGAGACAGTGGAGCCGTCCGGTAAATACGTTATTGCCGATGATGTCCCCACTCGTAAAGAATAACTAGGTCTGTGACCGTTGTATTTTTAAAAACTGTCTACTTCCTGGATGATGGTCTTAAAAAATATGTTATTGTGGGAATTTATAAAGAGAGGGATATTAGTCTCAGATTATCTTTTAAGGGTCAAAAAGGGTACGTTTACTGGTGGTATGATATTTTCAATCAGTTTGCTGTACCCTTTAACGAAATAACTGTTGCGCTAGAAAATAAAACTAAATTCCGTTTAGTGCTCGATAGTGGTCATAGTGTAAAGGTTACAAATGTATTTGGGAAATGCTACGTCTTTCTTTATGATGAAGGACACACTCTGGCGCTAAATTCAGACGAATGGCATCGGTTTATTAACAACTTCCCCATGGTGTACAGGGAGATACATGATCTATTTATGAACGAATTGCTTATACAACAATACATTACGATTCTGATACTCGGTGAAGAACATACAACCACCTTGGTACCTCAAAAAGCATATCGACTATTTGACGAGGTGGAATACTATAAACGGTGGCCTTATGGAGACTGTAGTTGAATTCCAGGCGTTTAAAGACAATAGCAATAGGTTTGTAATAAAAAAAGTTGATCTCGTTAACTCGTATCCACCTTATATTTTCTCCACTGTACAGTAAAACCCTTCTTATCGATAAAACAGGAAGATTGAATCGATGGCTCACTCACAGTTTTCACAAAATAAAATGGGAACAAGGTGATATGGTTTACGATGAATATATACTTAAATATAACCGCTTAAATGTAATTTCTCTTTCACATTTGACTAGGAACCTTTACACGAGGCATGGCCTCCATTTTAACAAATCTGGAAAAGAGAAACTGAGTGGTTTGATTGTAAATACCTTAAATAATGAACATAATTTAAACTAATTAGTTATGACAAAGAAAAACATTCTGCTTCAACAGATCACAAACCACACCCAAAAGTAATTAGTCCTTATAGTGTTTTTTTAAAAGATATTCACCTCAAAATTATTCATTTAAATGTTCAATACTTAAGAGAGAAAATTGATTCAATAAATATATTTTTAGATATGGAGAAGCCAGACGTGCTTGTCTTAAGCGAGCATGGTTTAAGAGTAGAAGAATTGTATTGTATAAATTTTCATGAATATCATGTAGTATCTGATTTTTGTAGATGTATTCATAACAGTAGCGGGGGAATTGTTATTTTGTGTAAAAGTAATATAAACGTAAGAAAATTAAATTTAAGTAAATTCTCCAGTGAAATGGAGTTAGAATCGGTAGGTATTGAGATAGTAGTTGCTGATGACGAGAATTTAATTTTGTTTAGAATTTACAGGCCACCTTGCTATTCGAATATACATAATTTCTTCATTAATTTTTATAATATGATGTCAAGGTTTTTCTCGAATAGTAAAAAAGCTTGTTTAAATGTCGGAGACCTAAATATCAACTGGATGAAATCTAATAATGTCATGAATAGATTAAATGATTTAATGAGTGAATTTAATTTAATACAACATGTAAACTCACCGACGCGAGTAACGGGTTCCTCTTCAACTCTAATTGATCATGTTTTATCAAACTTTGACCATAATTTCGTTCGTGTGGAAGTGACGGGTACTGGTTTGTCCGATCAATTCGCCCAGACAATAACTTTCACTTTCCGCGACTGCTCCCCGCTCACCCCCTCGCGTTACAAAACGTTAGCGAGTATATGCACAACACCTGCATAAGAAATTTAAACACTTTAAACAATTTGTTAACCAAAGAAAATTGGGGTTTTCTGCATTGCCATTCAAAAAACTCTGAAGATAAATTAAGGGAATTCTTAAATGTTTTTAACTATAATTTCTCAATAGCCTGTCCTATAAAGGTTAAGCGGAAACCCACAAAGAGCAATACAAAGCCTTGGTTAACAAAAGGTATTCGTATATCTGCCCAAATGCTAAAAGAACTTGATTTTAAACGGAAAATAACAAACTCCATGGCATATATTGATTATTATAAAAGGTATAAGCAAACTTACCGCAGAGTATTAAAAGCTGCTAAGGCCAAACACTGGTATGACCGTTTGAGCAAGAGTGATAATAAATCCAAAGATGCCTGGAAGAAAATTGACTCGGACAGAAGGGTGAAACCAATTTCACATCCCGTTGACATTCCAACCCCTGATGATTTTAATAGTTATTTTGCAAGCGTTGGCAAACAAAAACAAGCTATGATTACGGAGCCATTGTTACGTTCGGAAATGGACATTAGTTGTCCTCATACTCTCCACCTCAACCCCACGGACCCGCATGAAATTTATAAAATTATTATGAACTTAAGAAATTCAAATTCTGCCGGTTATGATGGAATTACCCATAGGGTTATCCGCCATTGCGCTAGTTTCATTTGTGAGCCTTTTTCAGAAATAATAAATTCTTCATTATCGGAAGGTATATTTCCACATGACTTAAAAATGGCTATTATCCGACCAATTTATAAAGACAGTATTTCAAAATTACCGGAAAACTGGCGCCCTATAGCAAATGTTTCAACCTTCTCCAAAATTTATGAGCATGTTTACGCTCGTAGACTTATTGATTTCCTATTCAAATACAACTTATTGTGTAGTGAACAATTTGGCTTTATTAGAGGTAAAAATACAACTGATGCGTTGATAGATTTCGTTTCGGTGGCTGTAAATGCTCTAGACCAGCGGTTCTCAAACTTTCTACATCGAGCCCCCCTGCATAATCCAGCTGTAAGCGGAGACCCCCCTACATGTAATCGTACAATTGTATTATAAGTGGTTCGCTTTTGGATTTTATACTGAGTTTTTTTTAAATTAAGTTTTGATCATTCTATGGGGCAATTGGTTTAATCGTAATCAAAGAACAAATAATATACAAACAATTACAATTTATTTAGTTTTTCAGCTACTTTAGTAAATAATTGTTATTTATGACTAAAAAAGAAGAACATATATAAATAGAGCTTTAGTGTGAAGGATGTGCCTGTTTTTTTCCTGTACATATTTTGGTGAAACGTGGTGTCAGCTCTGATAACGCTACTCTAAGTTCCTTGGTCACATCTAGTCTTGAGCGATATTTACTCTTCATGGCAGCTAGAGCAGAGAACCCAGTTTCACAAGAATAAGTGGTGGCGAATGGAGTGAGTATTTTCAAAGCCTTTTCACTCAACATTCGGTGTTCCTGTTGTGCACCAATCCAGAAGCTTGTGAGAGAAGATTCTTTGAACCTCATTTCAAGCCCAGTGTCGCCTTGGAGGTCAATGAGCTGTTCTTTTTCCATCATATTGAGCGAGCACTCGTTAACTGATGGTTTGAAAGGGTTTTTTATCCATGCCAAACCTTCCAAGTTCTCATCAAAATATTGTTCAAAACGCGATTTGAGGATTTCCAAGTGTTTCAGAAAGCATGTGTTTGCAAGTTTTGGAATAGTTTTGAGTTCCATTTCTTCAATAATAATTTTAAGGTTAGGAAATAGCTCCAAATTGTCACCTTTTAGACCGCCCTCGTACAAAGTTAGTTTCTTTATGAAGATTTTCACCTTTTCAGTCCACTGCAGAAGGTTTGCATCTTTTTTCTGCAAAGACTTGTTCAGTACATTTATTTTCTCGAAGATATCTGCCATGTATGCTAATTGCAGCAAAAAATCTAAATCAGTGAAAAACTTTGAGTTTTGGTGATTTTCATCAAGCAAAAGTGCGAGGACTTCATGTCTCAGCTCAAATATTCTGGTTAAAGCCTTTCCTCTCGATAGCCAGCGAGCTTCAGTATGAAACAGCAAAGCTGTGTGCTCTGAGCCCATATCTTCACAGAGTATCTTAAAAACTCGAGACTTCAAAGGTTGTCCTTTGATGAAATTGACTGTTTTAACGACCACATGTAAAACTGCATCAAGTTCTGGGGTCATACCTTTTGCTGCTAAAGCCTCTCTGTGAATTATGCAGTGTGTCCACCTAGCTTCTGGAGCTACCTTTTTGATCAACCCTCGAAGTCCAGTGTACTTTCCTGACATAGCCCGAGCTCCATATGTGCAAATTCCTGCACATTTGAGCCAAGACAAGTCATTTTCTTCCAAAAATGTATCAATCATTCGGAAAATGGATTCACCAGTGGTATCAGCTGAAAACTTCTCACAAAACAACAACTCTTCCCGCATTGCCTCACCATCGACGAATCTTATATAACATATTAAATGTGCATCTCGATGAAGATCGGTAGCTTCATCAACTTGTAGGGCAAAATGGGAATATTTCACCTTTTCCATCAATTGAGCTTGAAGATCTTCCGAAATGTCAGCTATACGTCTTGATACCGTATCATTTGACATTGGTATGGCCTTCAACTGTTGACCCATGGATTCTCCGAACATAGTTGTAACTATATCAATTGCTGCTGGTAATATAAGGTCTTCTCCAATAGTGTGGGGTTTTTATTCTGACCTATTCTATAAGAAACCTGATAAGATGCCATCAAAGCCTTTGAAGGTACACTTGTAATGCTGTAAAAGGCATTTTTTGTGGATGTAACACTATTAAGTTTTCGTTCAAAAAACTCTCTAGGTTTGCTTGCGATATTTCCATGTTTAGTGTCAAGATGTCTCTTAAGTTTGTTAGGTTTCATGCTGTCAGAGCCAGGACAGCTAAACAGATTACACACTGGGGCCGTTCTTGGCCATTTATGGTTGTTTTTGTAAAACCTAATGATAAATAACTCTCATCATACTTGCGTAATTTGGCTACGCTTGGTCCACTTTAAGAAGGAGTGGTAGCACTTGCGGTGTCGCAGGAATCCTCCATTTGACCTTGACTGTCACTGGTGCCACTACTCGTACCTGCCTTCACTGATGATTCCCCACTTGGCACAAGAAATCTTTTCATTTCGATAGGTTATTGATAACTAGCCACCAACAGTTAATGTTAGTTTGTAAATATATACACTTGTACTTAACAAAAAACTTAAGCAAACAATGACAGAACTTAAGAATCAATGAAAAGAATCACAAAAAAGGAGAACTGCTATGTTAAACACGTGGAACTGCGCTGACTCTCTGACTCTGACTGAAGTGGAGTGGTCACGACGCATTGGCAGTAGGGGTAGGAGTGGGGGCTTCGGGAAGGTTCGGGGACGATCGGTCACAATCGTACTTCCGCGGTGTATAAAATGAGTTGGTTTCACGCACATTGTTTTTCTACAGATGAACAAAAAAATGATACATAAAATGTTCGGCACTTTATGACGTGACTAAAAACCATGCAATTGTAATCTCTAAAATAAAAAGTTTGCTATATAATTAATATTGCAACAGGTTGGCCACCTAAAACTAATTTTCCTATTCCCGGGGTTTTCCTGATTTTGCCCGGTATTTTCAAAGAAATTATTGGGCTCCCTTATAAAACCTTTATCGTCCCAACAAGTAAAAAATGTTGTTAAAAATGTTCTTCTATTCCTCAAGGCATGACAAATAAAAAAGGCTGGAATGATAGAAATGCGACCGATTTCAACAACATATCGCGATGCGGGAGTTACGTCAACAACACAATGAACAAACGTGACGGTTCTGTCAAGGTCACTCGCCCCTTGACCACTCCCTTCTCGTCTGCACCCTCCTTCTCGCTCGCACTGCGAACTCATTTGGGTTTAACTTTATTTTATGTGTGTTTTCGGCGAAAATTTCTTAATGTATTTATTTACGCTAAATGATAAATGATGACATTTTTACGTTTTTGCTCGAAATTACCGGCTGATTCCCGATTTTCCCGATATCCCGGTTGCGTGGACATCCTGTGCAAGTAAATTAAAATAATTTTTATTAAATCTGCGGGCCCCCCCTGAGCTTTCATTGCGCCCCCCTTGGGGGTCGCGCCCCACACTTTGAGAACCGCTGCCATAGAGCATCATATTTCCACTAGCTGAGGGACCAGACCGTCCCAGGGCTATAGAGAGCGGTCACAAAATTTCTCCCGATTTTTTTCCTGGACTTACGGAGGTTAGGCCCGCCATAGAACAAAGACACGCACACACACACACACACACACACGCGCGCGCGCGCACATACACACGCACACGCACCCGCACACGCACGCGCGCACACACACACACACACACACACACATCCTCAAGCGTCATCTGGGAGCACATTTTTTCTATACACTTATTTAGCTACTGGCAAATCTGAAGGATAAAATCTACTATGATCTACTGAAAACTTTGGACTTATATTCTGATAGAGTATAATCATCTACCTTGTTTGCAAAATCGTGTATAAATGATTCAGAGAGTACTTGGTGTTCGCTCACAAGTGCCCAACACTCCCAGAACCAAGGAGTCATTTCTCTTAAAAAGTCTTCATTGAATGTCATTCTTTTTGTTATGTAAGTCCAATTGACTGTATGCTGATAGATTTTTTAAATGGTCAATTGAGAAATCGTAGTTTTGAAATAGCTCGTCCCAGTTCCCAGTTCAGGAAACAGTCAAACCGCATGATGAACTGGTTCGTCAATATTCCCTTAGGCTTACAAGAAGTCAGTGTCCATACGTTCTCCATGACTGCTAGCAAAGTTAAGATTTCTGTTTTCTAGAGCACTACAACTATTTACAATAGGTTCGGTATATGAACCTCCGGGCAATTCCGTCGCGACCGAATGAAATTTCTGCAAAAAGGCAGACCTTTGGTAAGAGCGTGGAGCATAGTTTACACAAGAGTTTTAGATACTCTTCATCAATCAAAATCAAAATCAATCAAAATCAAAATCATTTATTTGTAGTTTGACAATTTAAAAATTGTATTACAAAAGTCATATAATTACAATAATTATGTATTCATCATATATATGTTGATAGTGTATGTTAACTCATTTTACAATATGTACTACATTGGCGTTATTATTAAATATATTACATAAATAAAAGCAAAATCAGTCACCTGACAAATACTCCTCCACCGAGTAAAAGGTTCCTTGAACTAGGTATTTCTTTAGGAAAGCTTTAAATTTTCTGGGGCTTTCTTCGAGTTTAATCAAATTTGGCAATTTATTTAACAATTTTGGCCCAATATTTTGAAGTAGGTAAGACGCAATTTGAAGCCGATGCTGTGCCGGTCTGTGCTGATGTCATTGCCGCGTATTATGAGTATGCACATCTGCTCCTACTTGAAAAATGCCGAATTTAAATTTATAGTATATTAACATTTCATATATGTAGAGGGACTGCAAGGGTAAAATTTGAAACGATTTGAAAAATTCATGGCAAGATTCGCGTTTATTTAATCCAGCCATTATACGGATTGCTCTTTTCTGTAACCGAAATACTCATAAAAGCAAAGAATTGGATGCTGAACCCCAAAGGAGGATGCCATAATTAAGCCTAGATTCTATGAGAGAGAAATATATAAGCCTCATGAGAAAGACATTCTTCAATTTTGCATACCTAGTGAGAAGGAATAATTGGGATGACAACTTAGAACATAACAAATCTATATGTGGATGCCACGAGAAATTCTTATCTAAAATTAGTCCTAGATATTTACACTCACTTACAAACGTTAGCTCAAAATTATTCAAGATTATTAAAGGGTCCATCTCAAATGTTTTGTTATTTGAAAAATATAAACAATTTGTTTTATTAGGATTAACGTGCAAATTATTGCTATTCAGGTACTGATACAGATTTGTTAACTTTAGGAAACTGTCAATTTTCAAGTTTTCAATATATTTATTTTTTTAAACTATTGCAATATCATCCGCATACATTGTCATCTTAAGGTCAGGGAAAACAGTCGTTATACTATATGTATACAACGTAAAAATTATCGGACCTAGTATCGTACCTTGAGGAATGCCGCAATTTAAATCAATACTTTTAGATTTTATGTTATTTACTTCCACGATTTGCGTCCTATTTTGCAAAAATGACATAATCCAGTCTAAAGGCACTCCTCGCAAACCTAATGTGAACAGTCTATCAAACAGGATATTGTGATCCAAACAGTCAAATGCTTTTTGCAAATCAAGGAAAACTCCTATTGATTTGTACTTATCGTCTAGAGCAGCGGTTCTCAAAGTGTGGGGCGCGACCCCCAAGGGGGGCGCAATGAAAGCTCAGGGGGGGCCCGCAGATTTAATAAAAATTATTTTAATTTACTTGCACAGGATGTCCACGCAACCGGGATATCGGGAAAATCGGGAATCAGCCGGTAATTTCGAGCAAAAACGTAAAAATGTCATCATTTATCATTTAGCGTAAATAAATACATTAAGAAATTTTCGCCGAAAACACACATAAAATAAAGTTAAACCCAAATGAGTTCGCAGTGCGAGCGAGAAGGAGGGTGCAGACGAGAAGGGAGTGGTCAAGGGGCGAGTGACCTTGACAGAACCGTCACGTTTGTTCATTGTGTTGTTGACGTAACTCCCGCATCGCGATATGTTGTTGAAATCGGTCGCATTTCTATCATTCCAGCCTTTTTTATTTGTCATGCCTTGAGGAATAGAAGAACATTTTTAACAACATTTTTTACTTGTTGGGACGATAAAGGTTTTATAAGGGAGCCCAATAATTTCTTTGAAAATACCGGGCAAAATCAGGAAAACCCCGGGAATAGGAAAATTAGTTTTAGGTGGCCAACCTGTTGCAATATTAATTATATAGCAAACTTTTTATTTTAGAGATTACAATTGCATGGTTTTTAGTCACGTCATAAAGTGCCGAACATTTTATGTATCATTTTTTTGTTCATCTGCAGAAAAACAATGTGCGTGAAACCAACTCGTTTTATACACCGCGGAAGTACGATTGTGACCGATCGTCCCCGAACCTTCCCGAAGTCCCCACTCCTACCCCTACTGCCAATGCGTCGTGACCACTCCACTTCAGTCAGAGTCAGAGAGTCAGCGCAGTTCCACGTGTTTAACATAGCAGTTCTCCTTTTTTGTGATTCTTTTCATTGATTCTTAAGTTCTGTCATTGTTTGCTTAAGTTTTTTGTTAAGTACAAGTGTATATATTTACAAACTAACATTAACTGTTGGTGGCTAGTTATCAATAACCTATCGAAATGAAAAGATTTCTTGTGCCAAGTGGGGAATCATCAGTGAAGGCAGGTACGAGTAGTGGCACCAGTGACAGTCAAGGTCAAATGGAGGATTCCTGCGACACCACAAGTGCTACCACTCCTTCTTAAAGTGGACCAAGCGTAGCCAAATTACGCAAGTATGATGAGAGTTATTTATCATTAGGTTTTACAAAAACAACCATAAATGGCCAAGAACGGCCCCAGTGTGTAATCTGTTTAGCTGTCCTGGCTCTGACAGCATGAAACCTAACAAACTTAAGAGACATCTTGACACTAAACATGGAAATATCGCAAGCAAACCTAGAGAGTTTTTTGAACGAAAACTTAATAGTGTTACATCCACAAAAAATGCCTTTTACAGCATTACAAGTGTACCTTCAAAGGCTTTGATGGCATCTTATCAGGTTTCTTATAGAATAGGTCAGAATAAAAACCCCACACTATTGGAGAAGACCTTATATTACCAGCAGCAATTGATATAGTTACAACTATGTTCGGAGAATCCATGGGTCAACAGTTGAAGGCCATACCAATGTCAAATGATACGGTATCAAGACGTAT
Source organism: Stictocephala bisonia (assembly GCA_035578905.1). Classification (NCBI taxonomy): domain Eukaryota; kingdom Metazoa; phylum Arthropoda; class Insecta; order Hemiptera; family Membracidae; genus Stictocephala; species Stictocephala bisonia. Next base: position 213,079 of record JAQJVL010000927.1, on the reverse strand, counting down.
AGCTGACATTTCGGAAGATCTTCAAGCTCAATTGATGGAAAAGGTGAAATATTCCCATTTTGCCCTACAAGTTGATGAAGCTACCGATCTTCATCGAGATGCACATTTAATATGTTATATAAGATTCGTCGATGGTGAGGCAATGCGGGAAGAGTTGTTGTTTTGTGAGAAGTTTTCAGCTGATACCACTGGTGAATCCATTTTCCGAATGATTGATACATTTTTGGAAGAAAATGACTTGTCTTGGCTCAAATGTGCAGGAATTTGCACATATGGAGCTCGGGCTATGTCAGGAAAGTACACTGGACTTCGAGGGTTGATCAAAAAGGTAGCTCCAGAAGCTAGGTGGACACACTGCATAATTCACAGAGAGGCTTTAGCAGCAAAAGGTATGACACCAGAACTTGATGCAGTTTTACATGTGGTCGTAAAACAGTCAATTTCATCAAAGGACAACCTTTGAAGTCTCGAGTTTTTAAGATACTCTGTGAAGATATGGGCTCAGAGCACACAGCTTTGCTGTTTCATACTGAAGCTCGCTGGCTATCGAGAGGAAAGGCTTTAACCAGAATATTTGAGCTGAGACATGAAGTCCTCGCACTTTTGCTTGATGAAAATCACCAAAACTCAAAGTTTTTCACTGATTTAGATTTTTTGCTGCAATTAGCATACATGGCAGATATCTTCGAGAAAATAAATGTACTGAACAAGTCTTTGCAGAAAAAAGATGCAAACCTTCTGCAGTGGACTGAAAAGGTGAAAATCTTCATAAAGAAACTAACTTTGTACGAGGGCGGTCTAAAAGGTGACAATTTGGAGCTATTTCCTAACCTTAAAATTATTATTGAAGAAATGGAACTCAAAACTATTCCAAAACTTGCAAACACATGCTTTCTGAAACACTTGGAAATCCTCAAATCGCGTTTTGAACAATATTTTGATGAGAACTTGGAAGGTTTGGCATGGATAAAAAACCCTTTCAAACCATCAGTTAACGAGTGCTCGCTCAATATGATGGAAAAAGAACAGCTCATTGACCTCCAAGGCGACACTGGGCTTGAAATGAGGTTCAAAGAATCTTCTCTCACAAGCTTCTGGATTGGTGCACAACAGGAACACCGAATGTTGAGTGAAAAGGCTTTGAAAATACTCACTCCATTCGCCACCACTTATTCTTGTGAAACTGGGTTCTCTGCTCTAGCTGCCATGAAGAGTAAATATCGCTCAAGACTAGATGTGACCAAGGAACTTAGAGTAGCGTTATCAGAGCTGACACCACGTTTCACCAAAATATGTACAGGAAAAAAACAGGCACATCCTTCACACTAAAGCTCTATTTATATATGTTCTTCTTTTTTAGTCATAAATAACAATTATTTACTAAAGTAGCTGAAAAACTAAATAAATTGTAATTGTTTGTATATTATTTGTTCTTTGATTACGATTAAACCAATTGCCCCATAGAATGATCAAAACTTAATTTAAAAAAAACTCAGTATAAAATCCAAAAGCGAACCACTTATAATACAATTGTACGATTACATGTAGGGGGGTCTCCGCTTACAGCTGGATTATGCAGGGGGGCTCGATGTAGAAAGTTTGAGAACCGCTGCTCTATGGTAAGGCTAAGCCCCGTAAGTCCAGGGCACGAATGTTTCTAGGCTCTATGGCAGGCCTAACCTCCGTAGTTCCAGGGTCTGACTGTTTCCAGGCTATATGGTAGGGCTAACCTCCATAAGTCCAGGGCCAAGTATATACTTGAACGTCACTGGGATTACAAATAAACGCAAAAAAAAAAAAATAAATAAGTAAAACTCTTGTACACTGATGGAATACATTGAAATGGCTTCTCCGAAGAAGGTATTCTGTATGGCCTACATTGGGTAAAAAAATAAAAAAAATCCCTTTACTATTTTGTTTTGATAAGCTTTAATGAGTTGGTGTCTAAACTTATAGAGGGACCAAAAAATTACGAAAATAAAAATGGAAGGTAGCAAATTTGTTATGGAGTGGCTAGAACTGCAGCTTGCGATGGTGGGGGTAAATTACAATAAACAATGTGGCTAGTGGGATTAGGCCTCCTGGAGATACCGACTATAAAAAATTAGCTTAGATCAGTACCTCTTTGGTGGTTATGGAAAGCTGATCGAGCACAACCTCCTGCGTTGTGCTAGTGTGCAAAGTAGGTGACGACTCTTTGTTTTTAAAATGTCCTGTCATATAAATACGGCTGTTTCGGCGTGAATTGTCAGTTGAGGTAAGGATGACAGTTTTTCAGGTGACATGTCTAGTTACTGCTGTTGTTGTCATTGTGCCTGTGTTTGGATATCCACCCCCTCAGACTTCATCCTCAATCACCACGGCCACTACCACCGAGGAGTGCGAGGTAAACGGTTTTTTTTTAATTTTGTATAAGTTAGGGTCTAATACGATTTAACATGAGGGTGTTCGTATCGTGTTTATTTCAGGTACGAAATGGCGCAAGGCGTAGAAACCATGCGTCAACAGTTCCTTCCCAATCTGATACGGTTAACCTCAAAAACACTCAGGTAACTTCCATACCATTATTATTATTGTTAGGAATTTTTCCATGATTGGTATTATAATAATTATTATCTGTAGGTGGAACAAGAATCTCAAGAGGAGATCATTGGTACTTCCACTGGCTGGATACAGACCTCCACTTTATTTATGAGTAGGGCTCAACCCATCACAGAGGTGTGTATACCTTATTAGCTTTCATAATATTTAATTAATGGTTGAAGTACTTATACGGTATCGTATTTGACAGGATACTGGGGGCAGTGTAGCCACAATAGTGATTGTGTCGACCTCACATGCTCCTGCACAGCCAGAAAGAACCTCAATATGACCAGCGGTATGTATAATGTAAGTTTCAATCAATATTGTTTGGTATACCATAATTTAGCTGTTGAACTCCTCACTATGACATTTTTTTAAATTGTGGGTACCAATGCGTTTGAGATCACGCATTGGTTTGTTTTACCATATTATATATCTATATAATCCTAATTTGTATTACAATCATTATAAGTAATTTTATATTTATCACAGATTAGGTCCACGATTCCTACAAAGATTGTTTTAACAACATCCTGAATTCCATACAACTAAGAGACAAATGTCTAGGCTAGTACTGTATTCCACCACGAATTGGTTGTATTGTTGGCAAACTACAGGCCTATACTCGGTTTTCTTCCATAAAAAAAGATGTGAATCCAGGCCTCGATCTAACAGAGGCATAGTAGTTTCTTGCTAATGGCAACCATTAATCACCATCCATTTTAAGTACTGGCCAGTAATAAGACTATTAGGAACAAAACCCCATCTCCAAAAATATCCACTACAGTTGTGCCAGAGAAACGGTTCTATAGCCACCGTTCCTAAAGCCGATATCAGTTTGGTTTTATATAAATGTACGGTAACTTTTAAACGTATATAAATTTCGTATAGCTAAGAAGTAAACTCTGCTTCATATTAAATGAGTAAAGTTTGTTTACGATGTCTTCAAAGATTAGAGATTACTGTCAAAATCCTCTCGTATTAACCCAACCGCCCACCCATACACGTACTGTGACATTGACCCACCCGCCCACCCATACACGTACGGTGACATTGACCCACCCGCCCACCCATACACATAATGTGGTATTGACCCACCCCCCCCACCCATACATATACTGTGGTATTGACCCACCCATACACGTACTGTGGTATTGACCCACCCGCCCACCCATACATGTACTGTGGTACATGTACAGCCGGTGGCTGGCACATCAGCAGGAGGCAATTAAGCTGCCATTGCGAGAGTACATACTCAACAGATTTCTGGAGGTAATACCATAATATTATTGTTTCTCTACCACCATTATTAATAGGGTAGATACAGTCATATTTTGTTTTACTAAATAGCAACATTGTGGGTGTGAGAATGGAGGTTTGGGGGAGTCTCTGCAGGTGGTCCTTCGTGCCCGGAGAGACCTCAGTGAAATTTTATGGGTTTCCAATTATCTTCTAGAGGATACTGCCAAATCCGACGCCTTCGATCAAGCACCCTCAATATAGCACTTCATGCGGGCCACTCTGGAGATTATCTTGGTGCACATCGGTGAGCGCAAGGAGAGGGCTCACCCCTTTTCATCCGTGGAAGAGGTGGAGGAGGAGGAGGAGTCCATCGGTCCCCAGCGAGTCCAGTGCTGGGTCTGATTTTCAAGGCTACCTAGTACCGGAATTCGTATCATGTGGTTCAGTTTCTATGCAAGTACTGCACCTCCAGGCTGTTTCACTGCCCAATCTGTAGAACACCGATAATTGGTCGGCTAAACATCTTTCTATAAGTAATTTCAAATACAAAAAATAATTACCAGAGTTCGTGTTTTGTTTAATGTCCTTTTGGATACGTGATATATAAATATATTCAATATTTATAATATTAAAAGATTTTTGGCGGGAAAAGTGAGGTTAGAAAATTTGGTGGTAAAAGTGTGGTTTGGAAATTTGGCGGAAAACATGGACGCCACCACCTTGAATGACGTCATAAAAATGGACCATTCAGAGAGCTGCCCTAAATCTGGACCCCTTCTACTAATCTTACCTAACCTTAAACTAAAAAAAAGAAAATGATAGTAAAAACTATTATAAGAATATAACCATTGGTTTTATAAGCACATATACTTTGTTAATACAATTATTAAGAATTATTATAATGATTCTTACCTTAATTATTACTGATACTGGATTCACGTACATGCAAACAATTCCTTACCTAAAACAAAGTTACATTATCAATACAAATGTGTTTATATAATACTATAGTGTATATATGATCACGTAAATACTATACGTATACATACACTGAGCATTGAGGAAATTAATTTAAATATAGGATTCTATTGGGTGCACTGATCGGAAAGCACGACAATCTTAAAATCTGGAACATGTCATAAAATTTCCCCTAGTGAGGGGTTTTTTCACACATTAACAGACATATTATCGAAAATGCATTAAAATGTGTACAATCATGTAATCCTACTTGGTTTTGTATCATTTCACTATCAATAAACCAAAATATCTGATAGTGGTAATATTTTTTTCGAAAAAAGTGTCATGTTACCTGATAGCCTGAAAAATGCTTTCTGGAAAGCAACATGTGTTATTGAGGAATTTTAAATACCAAGATAGCCAACATTTTTCAAGGTTCGTTTAGTTAAGGACTACAGTATAAAGATATTATATGTTATCGGGGGGAGGGGATTATCAATATAGACTTCTAACCAGCAGTATAGTTGGCACAAAAACATGGGCTATAAAAATAAATATTTGTGAAATGGTGTCTATACCCTGGCAGATAAGGTTTATAGGTGATGAATAAGATTTACCCGGCATATGCACAAAAATGTTGTGTTCTACATGTTGAAACAGTTTTTTTTTTCCGACTAGACCTTAAAATAATTTTTAAATATGGAATGGATACCAGTACTGTAATTTTATATACCACTTGTGAATGGAACATTTTAATTTGTAAGCAATTAATAACACAGTAAAGTGGCCAAAAATAATATTTATTTGTGTTCAAAAGATTTTAAATGTGTTGCAAATCAGGAAATTATGTATGATTACATAATTTATTAGGAATCATAATGACGAGAGTCGATACAGGTAAGTAAAGTGAGACAATAAGTGGAAGAAGGGACTTTCTAGTCCCAACTTCGCCTGGTTGAATAAAGAAGTATTTCATTTCATTTCACAATAAAACAAACAATAAAGAAAAACATAGAGGATAGTCTTATACGGCTGATTATTTACTGACCAGTCCATAGTTCTGGGCGTGTGGTTCGAGCATGCGCATCAATGTTTTTCCCTCTCCAACGACAGTTGTACGTTCATGTTAAAAAAATTAACATTTCAGAAACGCTACCAAGAAAATACTTCCACGTGATTGATTGATTTAGTTACTAGTATTTAATAGAATGATCAAACCAGCTGATCTCACCCATGTGTGTCGTCACGGTCTACTGCACAGCCTCGTCGTGATATAAATAGTATTTTCTAATTACCGTGCACTCGGATAGAACAAAATCAACTGTTTTTTATTTTATTTTAAAAATACGTTTTCATTATTTATTGAGTGTTTACATTTGTCTAGCGGCATGTAACCAAATAAGTTATTGTAAAATGACAATATTATAGAAGAAGCAGTATTATTTTAATTATTATTGTTATTACTATCTCAAACATTATTACAGTTCTTTATCTTTAATTAATTTCAATGACACAAGCACCATCTAGCAAACTATATATAACGTAGCAGCCAACCTTAATAAGATTTTGAACAGACTGTACACAGTAGAGGTAGTAGAAGTATGGTGGGGGATATTCACTATCTCGCTTGCAATACCATCTTCTACAAGCCTAGAACAATGGCCCGGTCTGTATTACCGAGGATTGTACAGCCTACAAGGTAAAATCACAACAACCAGTTTTTATGAACAGTAGTTTTAATATAAGCTCATGAAATATGGCCCCAGGAAAAGGATTATCTTTTATCAACCCTTGATCGTTTTTAATATTTAGCGATAATAGAGTTCAAGTATTTTTGTTTGGATGAAATACAAGAAGTTATTCATCAAACTTCATTTACAAACATCTGTTACCAACAAAAATAGGAATTTTTATTAGAGAATGATTTAAATATCTAAAAAAACTAATATCGTTTCATAATTAATGCATGTGTGTGGACAGATAAGGGATATTGGGCAAGTATCACGATCTTGTCATTGAATTTGCATTTAAACGAGGACGGGACGTGTTTGGTAGACAAACAAAGTCGCCCTGTAATTGACAGATTCTGTATTTTAAGCGTAATGTTTGGTGAGGGGTTTAAAAAAATAAAATTTATATCTAGAATAGAGTGGTAAATTAATGTTCGCAAGTTTATTTGGATTCACATAAATTAAATGTTTGGAGATACATTATTATTATGTTCAAAACATTACTATTCTATAAATGTATTGATTCAGAAATTGAATCCTATAAATTCTATACAAAAATCAACCTGCTTACTTAAAGATAAAAATAACAAACGTCATTATCAAAAAATAAACATATTAGATAAAATATAGAACATATTCATCTAGATTAAAGGCTGTTATTACTGTTTCTTCAATAATAAAATATTAAACCCATACATTGTAAACAATAATGATTAACTTATAAAAAAACTCATGTTTAATACTTGTAATATCAATATGTGGAACATGTATTACCAATATTTCAGTTGTAGCTTCTTACTAAAGAACAGTATATTATAATATTCCTTAAAGTTCCATACTACAACTTGCATTTAAATATTTAAAATCTAATAACATTTCATGACGTTTATTTAATAACATATAGCAATTAATTTAAACCAAAAAGATTTATAACATTATTTACAATTTCTTAATGGATGTATTAAATTCCTACATGTTAATAAATATAGATTTTTCATGATACTTAATTTCATAACCTAACTATATTCATGTTTGAGTGGAAGAGAGGACTTCATAGTCGTAACTCCACCTTTAAATAAAGACATTCATTCTTCATTCATTCATATTATGACTAAAGTTAACTCAATTTTTTACTAAATGGTGTACTACGACTTTACTACAACGGCATTACCACAAAAACCTATATTTTTCAGCAGTCTACGAGCAATGTAGGGACAGGGCTTGTTAGTATATGAGAATTTACAATGTGATCTCGTGCCCTCTGATTTCTGATATTCCATAATCAATAACAGACTGACTATTAAAGTCTGCATATTTGAATAGAAACTGGTAGAACGCTTAATTCTTGCTACCATTTAATTCATTCTATAAACAGCTAATCATCCCACCAAACAGTTATGAGGACAAGATTTCTCTCGCAATCAAATGACAACACATTACACATGCTTAACTATACTCTACAGTTATTTTAGAACCTGGAAGTTATAACCTTATACATGTTTATTTGGAACATTATATTACCTATATTATATGGTTAATGGTGCAAGCTGAAACACTATGAGCATCCACAATTCTTTGTCAGAGTCAGTAAAGAAATGCCTTTTAAAGCCTTAAAAAAAAAAAAAAAAACAGTTAAAGCGAAAATTTGAATTGAAACTGTGCAGAACTTGTACTATCTTGATGAGCTTATTTAGATTTACTTTACTGTTAAATAGTGTGCTCATATTATGGGGTAAAACTACACAAGTACGAGAGGTGAATATTCATTCAACATAATACTTTCAGCGATTTTCTCTTTATACTTTTCTAACGTGGCTTCCACAGCCATATATATAGCTTCTCCTGCGGTTCGTCACAAATATCCACTATTTAGGGAGTTTAAAATGATATTTCTTCTCCGAATCTCCCGAATTTCAAAGACATCCCACTAATTTTTGGGAGACTGACATCCAGAAGATGGCTTCTTCGATCAGTCTCCCAGTTTATTATAAATGCTTTTCCCGAAAAAAAATAAAAAAATAACACACAGACAGCTGTTCATAAGGAATGAACTGTGAAGATAAGTTGATTTCACACAGGTGTGGGAAAATGCAATTATTGGCATGGAGAGTTTCAAACGATAACTCATGTTATTGGGAATCTGATATTAAAAATGTACTCAAATCACATTGTTAATGACTTGTCAAAGCACTTTTGGCAATGAATTGACTGTGAACGTTGACCTAGTTCTGTCACTGGAGATCAATATCTTAGCAATAAGAGACCTACTTGTTCTACAGATTTTATTTTTGCTTTCAAATGTTCACTTCAGGTGCTTTTTCCTTACTATATAAATAAAGCTGAAAAGCAAAATAGTTTCCATCCATTTTACTCAACCTAACTCGCAGCGCTCATCTTATCTAACTTTAGTCTCAAAATAGCATATTCCATCATTAAGGTATCTCAGTATGCAGAAACATTAATAGAGAATCAACATTTTCTATCTGATATATTGAATTGGCATTCATGATTTGTCACGTAAATTTTTTCCAGAAAATTCATTAATTATACAGTATGTGTGAAAAAAATCGACAGATCAAAATTGTACAAACACTGATTCCAAAATATTTTTTATGTCAGTTTTGAAAATTGTAAACTAGTTTTTAAGTAAAATGCTGATGACATAATGATGAGTCCAATTTCTAACTGGGATGATTTTTTAAAATTTCAAGCCCTTTTTACGAAATAAAGATTCCAGAAACAAAAATCCAAGTGTCGAAATTTATAGCCAATTTAGGTATGACATTACCATTTATAAGATTTTATTAAATCAGATACTATTACGTTCGATATTTTTACTTAAGTTTATGGAGTATTAAAATCCAATAAAAAAATAGCTTTTATTAAAATTGGAAAATAAAATTGGAGGCCTACTTAGAGGCCAAAATTACATAAATATTTCAATAACCTTGCACTTATTCTTATTTGGAACATGCTTCAGCACTAGATGCTTTTCACGACTAAACAATTACCTATTCAAGCAATGATACTCACAGTTTATTTATTAGACTAATTAAGTCTAGGCATAAATTATTGTTCTTTTATTTAATTGTAAAACAATATTTTCCAACACGATTTACACGGTAGAAATATGGTCAAATAAAAAAGGTTTCATATTTATATTTCAAAACATGACTTTCATTACCATTACTTTAAAATATACAGATACACAGAAATGCTAATTCTGAAGAGAAAAACTAAATAAAATTACCACAGTGCAAACAAACACATAATTGACAATCATACATAAACATTATTAGCACTCGTATTTAAATCAAATGTATCTATTAATGATTAGAAAAAATATGCTTAAGAAATGGAAAAGTATAACAATAATATGTTCAAGTGATAAAAACAGGAACTTAAGGTGTAAATTATACATTATACAAAATACTATTCTTTTACGTAAGGAAGAGCAAGTTACACCCTGAGGGAAATCAATCAGTGTCCAACTTTTGATCAGATTCGTGAAATAAGTTTTCTTTAGTTTCAGTCTAGTGAAGGAATTGAATCCATACATTTTTAAATTTCCTCTGGGATTTGAACATCTGTAGTCAACAATGTTACACCAATTCTAAACCATATTTGTTCTTAAGAATATATTGTAAAGTATTAAGGTTACGTAGCACAAAAGTACTTAAATATATTCATAGACTTATTTTTATGTTGTTATTACATCAATCATTAATAATGGCTATGAAATACACAAATATATATGAAATAATACTCTAATTTACTGAAAAATGGCAAGTTTCTTTTACATATTTACCTATTTTGGTATTATATAGGTTTACGTAACATAATTTTAAAAAATAAATAAAAGATAATAAATATCAATACTAATACATTCTCAAGAAAACTGTAAAAGTGAATTGTCGAATAAATAATAGCAATATCTGTTGCATTGCAAGCAATGACTACCGTCTTGAAACCTTTATCTCTACCACATTGATGTTAATGGGTTTCTAATGTGCAAGCAGTTCTCAAGTATATAACAGTCCACTTGATCATTTGCTTCCAACTATGTTACAATATCAGGCAGTATCCATAGGATGAAGTGGCAGTACCAATATTGTTATTTCAAAAAATATTTATTTACGGAACCTCCATACGTTTATTGTTAGTTTAATTACAGTTTTAACTTATTATAATCTCTTATTGACATATTATAATAATAAAAGAATCAATATAAATTAAAATTAATAATAATGACCGGATCTTTTCTGTTATTTCACTACCATAACTATAACGTAGGTTAACCTAACATAACCTAAACAAAGAAATGGTAGTGAATTAACGGAAAAGATCCAAATAACCTATAGCTGTACAAAAATAAAAATATATAAATTACATTAAGAACAGTATTTTGTCCACGTATCCCAAGGACCTAAACATTATTTTCTTTTTTTAAAAGTGCTCAACTTATTTATGTTTCAATAATTGTCTGTAATTCAATAATTCTGTAAAAATGACTTATTAGTCAGAATGTACTCTTGTCTTGTTTTGTCCTAAGGTTTTAACTTATACTGATGTTTCTTCGTGTAATAAATTCAGTAATAAACAGGGAGTTTTGCTAGAGAGGTTGGCACAACTTCAGGATACGATAGTAGACATAAAAATAAGCAATAAAGTTCCTGTAAACATGTGACCTATCTCACCTTGTTAAGTGTCTGTCTGTCTGTAAGTGTTTTTTATTAAACAAATAATATTTCAAAAATGGTTTGAGCTAATAACTTGAAAGTTTATATATTTTCTAACCTAGTTTGGGGTAGTTTAAAATAAAAAATTTACGAAATAATCTTTATTAGTTTCAAAATCGGAACCATAAGAAATATTACACGTTAAATAACTTTAAGACTACTATTTGTATTGAAAGTTTATTTGGTTACGTTAATATTGTAGATGTAATAACAAATTCAGAGATACCTCAATTTTTAAAATCGGTTTGAAAATAAAAGAGTAAAGCACTTTTTCATGTATACTTGTTTAGGGGTTTTCACTTGTATGAAGTTTACTAACCAAATGTATAACTTCATAGTCATTATACACAGCTGTTTTTAATTATTTTAAATATCAGCTGTTTTTATGTGAAGCCTCGTTTCATGTATGCTTGTTTAGGATTTCCTAAAAAAAATAGCCTTTTGTTAATAACGAAATTTATTTTACATAAAACAAAAACACAAATATTGTATAATTAACTGTATTATAAATACTGTTCAATGTGACGCCCTCCTTCATCAATGCATACTTCAGCCTAAAATAATTAATTAATCAATTTATACTCTAAAATAATTAAAAACTGCTGTTTATAATGACTATTTGGTTAGTAAACTTCATACAAGTGAAAAAGCCTAAACAAGAATACATGAAAAAGTGCTTTGCTTTTTTTTTATTTTCATTCAGATTTTTAAAATTGAGTTCTTTAAATTTGTTATTAAATTTCCAATTTAAAGTATCCAAATAAATTTTTACTACAAATAGAGGTATTAAAGTTATTTGACTTCTTAATATTTCTTAACTTTTAATAACTTTAATATTTCTTTAACTTTTAAAAATGAACAAATATAATTTTGTTCATTTTTTATTTTAAACTGCCCCAAAATAGGTTAGAAAATACACTAAGTTTCAAATTATTAGCTTAAACCATGTTTGAAATATTATTTCTTTAATAAAAAACACAGACATACAGAAACTTAACAAGGTATGATAGGCCACGTGCTTACAGGAACTTTATTGCTTATTTTTATGTCTACTATCATATCCTTAAGTTGTGCCAACCTCTCGCGAAACACCCTCTATATTACTGAATTTATTAGACGAAGAAACATCAGTATAAGTTAAAACTTTAGGACAAAACAAGACAAGAGCACATTCTGACTAATAAGTCATTATTACAGAAGACAATTATTGAATCATAACTAAGTTGATCACGTTTAGAAAAAGAAAATACCTTGGGATACGTGAACAAAAGAGTTTAACGATTAAAGTCAGAAATCATTAGTTGTAAAATTACCAAAATAAAAATAAATAAACAAAGCGTACACACACACTCACGCACCAACACATACATCAATGCAAAATGTTCCAAAAGCATTTATCTGTGTACGTATAAAATATCTTGTATCGGATAAAAATTCTATTAACTAATACCTAATTTACAAAAAAGTAAGACGTTTAATCATAAAATACGGCAGTATACATACAAATTATATCTGGATTTGCCGTTACCCATACACCTACCCATACACATACAGTGGTATTGTAAAATATATTATGATGGAAGTATATTACATTATTATGAACTCTATTACAGGATCTACAGTATATGATTTAATTTTATATTCCCAATGTCTTTATATATATTGTATGTACATTTACGTTCTTTTGAACTCACGATACATTATTAAACGTAATATACACTTTGAATAAAAGTGTAGAATGTATTTCCAGTAGTAAAAACTGAGACTATATTAATATAATAGAATGTAAACATCTCTATATAGGATATTAAAACAAATTATTTCCTGATAACATGTAAACCATTCACATTGATTTAGTTAAAAACATAGTTAATAATTAGAATTAGTGTGTGAGTGCTTTCATCTATCATGTGTTATATCATTTTTGTGCATACTTAATGTTATTTTAAGTTAATAGTGTTTTTCAGATACCTTATATTTATTTTATTTATGGTTGGTTAATGTAACCTCATTTAAGCCTGATTTGAATATTAATTTAATTGTGTTTTAACATTTTTTCGTTGATTTCGTGACCTTGGCAGCGCCTAATTGGTTATATTAATTTAACCCTGTTAACATTTTTATATTTAGCAGAAGTTCATTTTGTTGTACCCCATTCTATGATCTAGGTTAAAATGTAGATAATTATTATGTAGATAATTTAATTAGTTTAAGAATGTAGTTTTATAACATGTTTGTGTAGATATAATTTAGTTTTTAGCACTTGAAAAAGGTTTGGGTTCTACGAAATGGAAACGTCGCGATTGGTAATTCTCAAGTAATGATAGCAAATGTCAAACAACCTTTGTCTTCCCCATCTGGATTTTCATATTTGTTGTGTAGTATTGTTAAATTTAGAAATAATAAATATCCATCTAAAGTCACGTTTAATTATAAAGTACAAGGGAAGAGATTTATTTGTAACTAAATTAATAACAAAAATCATAAATGATTAATTACTCCAAATATGCACAGTAATTAAGTAAACTATAAAAAGCTAAAAGTGGGGAAACAGTGTTTGGTTAGAATCAGAGGCCTCGCCAGGGAGCATTCATTCAGTACTGTTTAATATTTACTGACCCCTTGTGAACAATCAATGTAAATTGCCTCTGCGGCTGCAATTAGTGTAGTAATTCAAAACGTGCATATAATAAATCTAAAAAACGTGTGATTAACATCGTTAAATAAATGTTGATTAGTTAGTAATTGGAAGTCAAAGCATAAACTGAAACAAATGACTTGTGGCAAGTCATTCCGCTTCATATTAAATATTGAATGTGAACTCTCTTTTGGAAGATCCAATTCCAATTAAACTGCGTTTGGTAGAGTGTTTAGATTTTATTTACGTTCTTCTCTTCAAATATTTGTTTGGACAAAATCTTAGATTAACGCTTTTCTCGTCTACATTTCCCGTTAATTTTATTTAACTATTTATTTCTTATCGTTTCTCATCAATTATTGTTGATTATAAGAGAAGATATATTATACTTGTATATATTTATTAGAGAACTCAACATTATAGCTATTTTGGTTTTTACATTGCTGGGCAGAGTATGTAACTTTTATAATCGGTTTAATTTTGATTTCATTACATACGTATTACATGAAGAAATCTTCTAACATCTGAAATGCAGAGTTTTTGGTATACAAATTTAATGTGATTGGATTATATTCATCGCTATAAAGTAAAAATTAGTAAGCTTTTAATAAATTAGTAAGTGTAGTGTAAACGAATAGTTAATTTTTTACGAAACGTGGAATAATTTAATTCAGCACAATAAAGCCACAGGATAAAATATATGACATATTTTTTATAAACAATACAGTTTATAACATGAACACTTGAACTATCCAATTACAAACAATTAAAACTAGATGCAAGAAAGTAAACATAAACATCTATATCTATAAACAGAGTGTTATCTTTATAATCTTTCTGTGTCTTCTCCTTTCATTGAAATAAAATTAAAAATTCTTACTTACAGGATCAGCTATTGACCATGGAAAGGAAAACCTTATATCCATATATTGTGTACTTAATCCTTATCTTCTTTAAAATTAAAACTTCTCTCCAAGTTTAAATAGTTACAATGATTATATGTAAAACAACCATCCAATATATATTTATTTAAAAAAAAACCATCAAATTTTAAAAGAATGTATTTCACTACCGTTTTTGTTCTATAACAATGTCATGAAAGGAATCCAGGAATACTTCATCTAGTATTTAATCTAGATGCACTGTTTTGTTAAGGCATTTATACCTGGTTTGTTTGTATAAACGTAACATACCTAGTTTGTTTGTATAAACTTAACATACCTAGTTTGTTTGTATTAACGTAACATACCTAGTTTGTTTGTATAAACGTAACATACCTAGTTTGTTTGTATAAACGTAACATACCTGGTTTGTTTGTATAAACGTAACATACCTAGTTTGTTTGTATTAACGTAACATACCTAGTTTGTTTGTATAAACGAAACATACCTAGTTTGTTTGTATAAACGTAACATACCTAGTTTGTTTGTATAAACGTAACATACCTGGTTTGTTTGTATAAACGTAACATACCTGGTTTGTTTGTATAAACGTAACATACCTGGTTTGTTTGTATAAACGTAACATACCTCGTTTGTTTGTATAAACGTAACGTACCTAGTTTGTTTGTATAAACGTAACATACCTAGTTTGTTTGTATAAACGTAACATACCTGGTTTGTTTGTATAAACGTAACGTAACTAGTTTGTTTGTATAAACGTAAACAAAATACACTTAAATTGAAGTCCTGTTCAAGAAGGCAAGTCAGTGGAAACCACTGATCTAGAGTAACAATGACGGTAATAATTATCAATAATTTAGTTGTAATATGACCTAAATTGTATAACTGAAAGGCACTCTTGTATAAGTGTACAATCTTAGTAACCGCTTCAATACAACAAGAGACATTTTGCCGGAGGCAACGCCGAAAAACAAGACTGTAAGAAACTTTTAACTGGACTTTGGAAAAGCTAAGAGTCAGGGAACTCTAAGAACTCTCCGGTCCTCCAGAAATAATAAGCCAATCCCTAACTAATACAACTTTGACTAATTAATGTTAATTATTACTTTGATATATTTGATAAATATTATTTACCATACTGTATTATGTATAGTACTAACTTCTTAGTAAACAGCACATACTATAGTATTATTGTTACATAACTTCCCTAAACTCTACTTCATATAAAATATAATTACA
Organism: Stictocephala bisonia; assembly: GCA_035578905.1. Lineage (NCBI taxonomy): Eukaryota > Metazoa > Arthropoda > Insecta > Hemiptera > Membracidae > Stictocephala > Stictocephala bisonia. Next base: position 197,049 of record JAQJVL010000927.1, on the reverse strand, counting down.
AGATATATTTATAAGTTATACAATAAAATATGTAAACAATATTAATAAAAAGGGGAATTCTTCGCACAGACTGGAAGTATTCGTACTAATAACGTAAACACGTATTTACATAAATGACTTTCTTAAAATAATATTTTCAAACATATTTTAATTAAGAAGTCCCTTGAAGGCAACTGTTATTAACTTGAAAAAATAAAACGACCAAATTAACGAAAGAAAAAAAGTAAAAAACTACCCTAAAACATAAAATTATGTTATTTTAACGTTAACATGAAATCAATCAATTTAATTCCATCGGATTTAATATTACTTAGATTGGCAGTTTAGAAAAGGTAAAAATGTTTAACTAAATTATTTATAATCTAATGACAAATTTGTGTGGGTGACTTCGTTCTCTTAAAAGAGAACTGTATTTTTACATTAATACATAGGAATGAAAAAAAGACTGTTCAGAGTACCATTATATTTAAATTTAGATTAAATTATTCCCTACAGAATAGATTTATAAAATAAACTTTGATGAGTTTTCTTATAATAATGCAATCTAGAGAGGAAACGGAGCCAGTCCATCAGTTTGATTAACTGTTTTGTCAAGTCCGATGCACTTGGACTTAAGAATATGGTTCTGAATGATAAATACGTTTTCAAAACTAATTATGTAAATTAGAATTTAGATGGAGGAAGAATGACAATTAGTAAACACTAAGTTAAAGTTAAATGTCTCAGTTAAAAAAAAAACTTCACTCGCCAGTTCACATGGGCCAGCAGATCTGTGTGTGAACTTTATTCAACAAATGAAGCACCGACCGTTGGTTCAGTGTGGATTCGAACCTTGGAGCTTGCACTCCGCAGTCCGAAGTATTAGCCACTGAGCCGCCACGCTGATTTAAACAGTGTAAAGGTATTATACAGCCTATGTAACAAGTGAACTTGAACAGTATTTTATTAATCAAAATCTTTTTTTAATGCTTCTGATTGCATTTGGATTAAAAGTAGTATCTCAAAGAAATGTGTAACTATAAATTATAATATGTAACGTTTTTAAGGTGATTGCTGAATATATGAAAATAGAATTATGACTTAAATCTACAATTGATGGGTAAATGAGACATATTTAATATGTATTTTATATTTGGTTCTATAATTAGCAAAATATGTTAAAAATATTTAAGCATTTTAAATATTTAAAAATTAGTTACTTATATATATTTTGAAAATGAGTGTAGCTCAAAATTCAAATAAATATTCCTTTATTCAATGGTTCCTTTCGTTATTCAAAATAGGAATCTTAGATATAAACATTATTATTTTAGGTTTAGAAAACACTTATAAATAAACATTTCATTGCCGTAAGTTAAAAAAGAGTTTTCATTCAACCATTCTGCAACTATAAACTCTTTTTATGACAAAAAATTTTCCAATTTATGATCACATATACATTGACAATAATCTGAGTATTATTTACATATAATAAAACAGGAATATACTCTGCATTATTAAATATGATCAAAAAGACAAATTCTAAAAATTATAAGAGTAAAATATAAATATATAACGATAAGTAAATATGTTGGGTCACACATAATTTTAATAGCCGAATGTTCCCCAATTAAATTATAAATAAGTATATTAAACATAAAATTAAATAAAAAACAAATATTTAATTGTGGAAATACTACAGTATCTCATAATCAAAATATTTAACTGGTAAATGGCATAGTCAAACCGATAATTATTCAGCTGACAACGTAGAGTTAGTTACGTGTACTGTAAACAATGCTCTATTGTATCACTAGCCAGGGATGCATTGTTGCCCAAGTAACGTATAGACAGGGGTAGTGAAGTGTGGGCTCTCCCTGGCGTCTACATAATCACATGGTTTATTTATGGTAATCAAGAGTACTAGTTTTATTTTATATATTTCTTATATTATATATGACTAAAACAAAAAAATTTTACATTCAAAATACGTTGAACTTTAGTTTAAATTCAAAAGTTTAGCTTACGACTTGATTAAATATGTATGAGTAATAGTAAAGTATAAATTAAAAAAAAAAAATACTTAATTTACACGATTCATACTTAAGTATAGAATCTCAGAATAAAAATTAAAAGTACAACTATGAAAAATAAAAGAACTGAGGTGAACACTGAGGCAAATCATTATTATAAATTGTTAACGTGTAAAATAGGCATTTCCTTATCAAGAAACTAATTTTTAACTTGGTAAATGTAAATAAGGTAAATATTCAAATATGTATTGAAGGTACCACGTCCTTGGTTCATTATTCATTTTAATTTTGTTGTTTTAATGTAATTGTTAATTGTTGCATTATAATTAAATTAGAAAAATGTTATTTAGAAAATGTTAAATTTTGTAAGAACTGAGAGGTTTAGGAGTTTATTTTGTTTTCCAAAAGTTTTCGATATAAATTCTCCAAGTTTTGAGAAAAATTCAGAATCTTTACCACTGTACGTTCAGAATTCAGAATCAGAATCAATACCACTGTACGTGTATGGGTGGTGGGTTGGTCAGTATCACTGTACGTGTATGGGTGGGTGGGTGGGTCAATACCACTGTACGTATATGGGTGGTGAGCTGGTAGATACCCTTTCAATTAAAAAAGTAGTTTTTCCCTTATAAAATAGTTAAATAACCAGTGTTTTCAATATACAATAAATCATTTTCAAATCATAAATATCCTCTGAGGGACCCCACTATCCCCCATAGTCAATGTAAGGGTGGTAGCAGAGAATGTGGTTGGTTCCGTTGGTTCGAACACTTTTGGAAAACAAAACAAACACCTAAACCTCTCAGTTCTTACAAAATTTAACATTTTCTAAATACAATTTTTCTAATTTAATTATAATGCAACAATTAACAATTGTTACATAATTTAGGTTCTTATTATCTACGTGATTACATAATTCTATCAAGCTTTATTAGGTCTACATGTTATTAAAATACAAAACTAATTTAATTATTTAAAATGCTAAATTTACTACTTTTGAGTAAGTGGGCCAGTGATTAAAGATAAAGGGTATTGTCACGTTCTTGTAATTCAATTTGCATCCAAACGAGCCTGATCGACGAACAAGTTCACCCACACAGCTGTAATATTTAGGGCACTGGACTGCAAAATGCGAACAAAAACTATAGGAACAATCCAATGCGAATACAAAACTATTTAGAATCAATATATTGTTCGCTTTCTTTTAAAATATGTCTTATATTATAATTCAGCCTAAGCGAAGATCGTTAGCTCAATACAAAATTAATAATTTGGTTTTGTTTATTTTATTTGATGATTAATATAATCCTATAAATGGATTGTAATAGTAAAGTACAATTGTATTACCTAAAATTGTAATATTATAATAAAACATTTTTAAGCAATATTACAAAAACATGAAGAAAGACATCCATGAAAAAACTTTCCAAAACTGAAAGATTGGAAGTACGGCTTATGGTCAATGACATTTAATGATCATTACAAATGAGTAAACAGTCAGGGGAACTCAAATGGATATTCATAACATTAACTCCAGGTGGTTCGCATTAATTACGGCTTATGGTCAATGACATTTAATGAACATTACAAATGAGTAAACAGTCAGGGGAACTCAAATGTCTATTCATAACATCAACTCCAGGTGGTTCGCATTAATTACGGCTTATGGTCAATGACATTTAATGAACATTACAAATGAGTAAACAGTCAGGGGAACTCAAATGTATATTCATAACATTAACTCCAGGTGGTTCGCATTAATTACGGCTTATGGTCAATGACATTTAATGAACATTACAAATGAGTAAACAGACAGGGGAACTCAAATGGATATTCATAACATTAACTCCAGGTGGTTCTCGTTAAGTACGGCTTATGAATGTCACAATAAATTAAATCAACTTCTACAAAATTGATATTTTGACAGTTATAATCTCGGCAGTAACATGTTTTGATTAACTGAAATCAAATTCATAAAATTTAAATTGGGCATTCCAAAAAACAAATTCCAAAAATAGTAAGAATAATATATGAAAATAAACCAATGAGTAAAAATGTTGGGTCACACATAATTATAATAGCCAAAATCCTCCGTAATTAAATTATATCTATAATAAATATAAAATGAAATATTATATATAATTAAATATAAAATGAAAAAAGGAAAATGGTTTGTTACTTATATTTTATAATTCAGAACAAAATAATAACGATGCTATTTAATTAAATAAATAATATTTGACTTCTAATCAAACTGGATTGGATTTGTGAAAACAAGTTTGATGTGGGCTATATACTTATTTTATGAAAATGTCTACGTATGTCCCAAATAAAACTGCATTTACTTTATTTTTCACAGTTAAGTGTATTACAGAAAGATATCTAGAATTAGTTTATGCTTTATAAACAGTTTTTATTTCAATATATCGTATTTAATCTAGAGAGAAATAGTAATATAATTTAATTATACATTACATTTATACAAAATATAAAGATGTCCTAATATGAATAGATTCATAATAATAAATTTTAATGGAAACCTCTTATGTGTTCACTTAAATATTTTGCTGTCAGTACGATGAAAACAGAACTATAAGAAACTTTTAGCGGATATAGCTTGAAGACAGAGAACTCAAGCACTCTTTGATATTTTAGAAATAACAAGCTGTAACCATAACAAAACCAACTTGACAGAGGACGTATGAAACATTTTACTCTCCTCATACCAAGAACAATTCAATTAGAGACATTGCTTCCGTATTTTCACGACATTTTCCATAATTTACCTTTTTACAACTCAATATGGCTCTTATCTTCTAACCATACAATAAGTTCAAGTGGTATATAATAATATAAAATATAATTTATTTCAATTATTAATATAGTAAATGTTTATTTTAAACAAACATTAGTACAAAGCCTGCAATGTATATTTTTATCGACCAATAAAAATTAGTTGTGTAAATATTACATTGCATTGTGAAATATATTCCAGAAAAAATGTAACAGTTATTTTATAATGAAAACATGTCCGCTTCTCAATTATATTAAAGAATCTAGTTTATTATTATATAAGCCAAAATGGCATAGTCAAATTGGAAAATCCATTTGAAGATTGGACATTCTTCATCAACGAAGACAAATCATTTCCTTAATATTCCATGGTCATAAAAACATGTTATTGACAATAACCTGATTTGGACCAAATAAATGACCTATTTTCACTATGTTGTACATTAATAACATTTCCTTCAGTCTATCACCACTTCCGTTTGTTTGTTCAACATTTTATATTGTTTACAGTACCTGGAAATCAGGTAGTTTCATTGTACGATTTATTCTGTTCGCTTCTTTGTGAATTGCTTCTTTAATATATTATAAATGTTCATAATGTCGTATGTAAGCTACAAAATCGTAGTCTATGTGACAGGGTCATCGAGTACACTGTCAGTGGATAGGAGTTGTACATTAATAGTTGTATATCGTGCACACAAAATACTCTGTTGGTAAAAAAAAAAATAATAATAATAATTCCATTTAATACGCTTGAAAATTCTACATTCAGAATCTAGAATATCTACGTAGTAGACATTTTATCGAACGGCTAAATTCAAAGAAAAAAATAACATTAATTACTGTTATATAGTATAATTTTATAAACTTTCAAATCTTGAGCTATATAATTTTAACCCTTAAATATGAATATCTCATTTAGTAAGATCTATACTAGTATCAGAATTGTATAAAATAATATTATGACAATGTGCCTGTATGAGATGTATAATCGTGTCTAAATAGAACAAGTCAAACACTTAAAACAGTTTGTTCAGAGTTTAATTACAGAATGGTACAGACCAAAAAGACCTGCCAAGCAATTAAATATATTTGTACTTAAAGATACAAAAACATAATTTACATTACCAAAATAATAACTATCACGATGATTCATAAACATAAAACGTTTCACTATTAAGGTCTGTCATATAGTTGTGTGGTATGTATAGTACAGTTAAAAAAACTTGGTAAAATTAGAACAACTTAATAATGATATTACATATATTTTCTGCATGTAAAATATTCTTTCCGGTCTTTACAAAATGTACCCACTAATTAGTTAATTTATTGTTGTAGCTGTGATAATATTTGTGGTAAAAATACTTATTAATTAGTGTTATCGCGTTGTACAATTAACGTGATTACAGTTTAAGTGAAAAAAAAAAAAAATACTCCTAGACCATCAGTGGTAAAGTAAGTAAGCAATTAAACATTTAATAGGGTTTATAGAACAATTACTTTTGGAAGGTTGGTTACAAAATGTTGAGATTTTTGACTGGAGAGGATATTTAACCATTATAACATCGTAAAGGTTAATTACATCCAGAAGAAAAGTAAGCAGGAATCTATCAAATAAAAACGTGATCTCTGTGAACATGTATATACAGGCCAATCAAGGATCATAATTCGATTACAGAAAATAAAGCAAATTTCAAATACGAACAGATTGATAAATCAGCAACGCCATGCAAAACAAAACATGCTGTAGGAACACCCACCCTCCCTTACACATTCAGTAGCATTGGCCCACCTACCCTACTATTCACGTTCAGTGTTGTTGGCCCACTCACCTTCCCATACACGATCAGTGGTATTGCCCCACCCACCCTCCCATACACGTTCAACATGTTCTTACTATATAACTAATATAATTTCTACTGTAAGTGTAAGAATTAATTATAATATTACATTTACAAGGTTCAAACACTCTAATAATAGGCTTGAAAATCATAAATCATACGAATATTTTCAAAAGAACGTTTACCGAAGGTTTTTAAAATATTTTCAAAGGTTCAAATTAATCTAGTAGCTACAAACTTCTAACAGTCTTTATTGATAGTCAGTGATAGTTTTGTATTATTAAGTTTCGCGTCACCAATCAAGAGTTTATTTTTCTTTTGTTGTTTTACAACTTGAAAGTAAGTTCGAAGTTCACTCATTGAAAAAGCTCCAAGAGCAAGCATCATTTCTGGAAAACAGTAAAAGTGAAATAACAATACTCTATCTGGCTTTATATCTACAACTTTTAGCTTCTACAACCTACGATGTGTCATGTTTTAAGGTTGATTGGAAGAGGCGACTTAATACTTCAACTCCACCTAATAAAGCCAGTTTTAATTTCATTTTATGTGTCAAGGAGCAGTAACCATGACTCTCCTATCCACTGACAGTGTACTCGAAGACCCTGTCACATAGACTACGATTCTGTAGCTTACATACGACATTATGAACATTTATAATATATTAAAGAAGCAATTCACAAAGAAGCGAACAGAATAAATCGTACAATGAAACTACCTGATTTCCAGGTACTGTAAACAATATAAAATGTTGAAGAAAACAAACTGAATTGGTGATAGACTGAAGGAAATGTTATATAGCCTTAAATGTGTCAGTTGACTATGCTTATTTCACATTTGAGAACAAAATAATAGTCATCTTTTTTCTATTTATATTTAAATAAATAAAAATTCTAAAAATATCGCCAAATGTATATATTTCTTCATACATATGCTCTAAATAGTTATTTTCACATTCCAAATTGTTATTCAAAAGTTTAGCGATATTGATATGCATATATTTTAAAATGTGTCAATTTTATGCGGGAATATTTAGATGAAATATTTGAATTAATCAGTCTTACGTACAACATGATAAATCACACTGTACACGCAACTACTAAGCAAACCAAATATTTTTATGTAACAATTTAAGATTTCGTAACAAAGAAATATTTAACAGCTATTAGCCAATTATTGGACAACTAATTAGCAACAGGCTGTGTAACTGACATGAATTATTAAGTTTTATAATATTATCTCATAAAGATTAAAACACTGGTAGAAGAAAATATAAAACCATCTTACTATAAGGTTTCTATGATATTTTTAAAAATATAACATGGTTTACACATTTAAAGTAGATGAGTTTCAATGTTTACTTGTTAGGGATGATCTTATTTACGTAACACTTATTTAATTGCACACTGTACACGAGTTATAATTTCAAATAAATGAAAGCACACATAGAATAGAATAGAATATATTTATTCAAGAAATATTACATGCAGTGGCCCTGCTAAGTGAAAACTCACTTATCAGCAGGATCCAGAAATTACATATTTTATACATTACATTTAGAAATAAAAAAAAAAAAAAAAACAGTATAATATTAAAGAATATACAGTAATTAAAACAATACATATCAGTGTGTATAGTAGTGGCAGATGGTGGGTATTAAAACTTAACTAGTTAACAATAGAAGTGGCATTAATAAATCTTAAGAACTATTTTACATTTGGATGTGTAAAGAGTATCAAATCTTACTCTATGGCAACGACAGCTGATGCCCCCCCTCCGCAGCGACCACAGCTTTTAAGCAAGCCTGTCACCACGGGAGCGGGAGCAGCCAGCAGCAGCGTCACGTTGTTTACTACATAACCAATAACAGACTCTAAGATTAACAATCAAGAATCCTAAAAAGAAATCACAAGAGATATTATTAGTTTGCATTATTTTCAATTGCCTTTGCCCATTTGTGTTATATGTGTTCAGTGTTTGTGTGTTAACCAGTGTCAAATTAACGAATGTGATGTGATGGGTTGGTGTTAATAATGTTTCATCCTTGGTGGGCTTTCATGGCTTGTGTTACTAACTTGTATCTTAACACCATTAACCAGATAACTACTTTTTAATCAACCTCAGTGCAGCTTTACATGTCATAAAAAACGCTAACATATTTTAGTCATTGCCTTCTAACAGATATTTAACACTAGGGGGATCTACTCTAGCATGGCCATTCAAGGTAAGCATGGGACACCAGCTAACTTTAGCTTCAAGAAAACATATTCCAACGAGATCTTTCATAAGGTTTGTAGGCTACACATAAAAGATTTATTAAAAATATGGTGTAGACTAAGTAGGTAACAACTGTAAAGCCTTACAAAGTATAGGATATCATCATATTTAAAGCATAATAGACCTACCATGAAGGGCCATTTAAGCAACTACAGAGGCAATAACAATAAAACTATAAGTTAAAAACAAAAATCAACAGCATTTATACAATGTAAATGCACAAAGATATATTGGGTCTTAGTACAGACCTGGCAAGTGGCTGTGAGTGGGCATAAACAAGCTAATAACAAGATAAAAATAAATATTACAATTGGAAATAGACTATAAACTTAAGAGATTAAAATAAAATTACTAATTTTAGATTATGAAAAGGGGAAGAAATTAAAATAATAAACTTACTAACACTTAAAACGTATTCCCCATTCAACAGTAGACTATAGGGCCTATTCCTTTTTTTTTTTTTTTTTTGAGTAGGCCTTAAATATTTAATAAATAGGCCTATGCCTTAACAAAATAAACAGGCCTTAGTACACTATAAATAAATATCAACAATATACAAAGAGGTTAACAAGATAGGCCCACACAGAACACACTAATCATCAAAAGCTTAGCTTTATGTGCCATTTTGAAGCCACATATATACTCTCTTCCTAAATTTATTGAAGTTATTTTCAGAGTAAATATCGTTTGGAAGCTTATTGAATAATGTTGGAACTATATATCCTGGTAATCTTTCCCCAAATACAGATCTAATGGTTTGGACCTTTAATCTCTTGGTGTTTCTTAAGTTAATTGAAGTAGATTTGGAATTTAGAATTTTATGCTTGTTATTAGAGAAATTACCAATTATAATGGTGTACTGATAAAACCCCTTTGGCGACAGGGTATTTGCTCTTGTATATACGCTTTCCCAGCCATTTTCTCTATCGTTAAACATCATATCTAAACATTTCTTTTGGAGTTTTTTAATTTTATTTAAGTGACAATCTGCGGCTGTTCCATATAGTATTACACCGTATCGTATAATGGATTCAACAAGTGCCTTATATATCGATATCTTTCCTTCATCTCTTAAAACATTTCTAAGCCTATAAAAAGTTGCAGTACAAGCATACAGCTTTCTTTGGATTTTCTCAATATGTTCATTCCAAATCAGTCCATTGTCAATAGTTATTCCTAAATAATCACATTTATTCACAATATCTACTTCAGTGCAGCTACAAACTGTATTATCCTGTGATTCATTAGGCTCACCTTGATTACCGGTATATCTTAGGCAAGAGCAACTATGGTATTTAATTACCGGTTTAAAAGTGAAATTTTTGTTTCTAAGATAAATAGGCATTAGTACAGTTTTCTGAAGGTTAATTATCTTTATCTATTTGTATGTTAATGTCCTCACTGACCTCCTTTAGTAGATCCTCTGTACCTTTTCCCTTTTGGAAGGCAAACTGGTTTTTGCTAATTATAGAGTTTTCCATGAGGTATTTGTTTAAATAATGGCACACATATTTCTCAAATATTATTTCGATGCTGGAGAGGAGGGCAATAGGCCTATAGTTCTCGTACTTACTCTTCAAACTTTTCTTGAATATTGGTCTAACTATTGAGGTCTTTAAACAGTCTGGGAATACTCCTGATTTCAATGATAAATTTATTGCTTTTGATAATGCAGGTGATATTTTACTTGATACTAACTTTAGATCTTTGGTTCTTACAGAATCTATTCCACTAGCCTTTTTCACGTTAGATTTTTCTATTAATTCTTTTATTTTATTCTCAGTTGACATAGGTACATAAAAGCTCTGTGATATGTTTGATCTTATCAAATTATTCTCATTTGTAAATTGGATGCCACAATGATGCCTAATACTATTTATTCCATTTATAAATTCATCTGAAAATCTGTCAGCAATCTGCTCAGGTAAGCCTTCCATTGAACTAACTATTTGTTTGTCGAGATTTTTGTTTTTGCATCTACCTAATAATCGGTTTACACCATTCCACATTTTTCTCACATCATTACCTGCAGTATCAAATAAGGTTTTATAATATTCGTTTTTCCTTTTCCTAATTTCTGAATTCACTCTATTCTAAAGCTCGTGTAATGGTATCTATGTCTGGCATTTTGCGGGTCAGCTTTCCACACTCTAAATAATCTATCTCTTTCTTTTGTCAGTTTCTCAAATGTTCATTCATCCATTCCTTCTCTGCTCTTCTTTTTTTCTTTAATGTGTGCTGTATGGTAATTTTAGATTTGTCGTAGGCCTTGTCAAATTGATTTATCAAATATTCGAAAGCACAGTCTGTGTTTGATAAGGGCATTTCTGACCAATCTATCCTCCCCAGCTCATTTTTTACTTTATTCTCAACAAGTAGTGCAGAAGTGGCTGGGTGTTCTCTATACTTTGAATCAGGTTGCAAATCAAACCCTGCGCTTACCGTAATTGAATAATGATCTGATATTTTTACTTTAACTACACCCCCCTCTATCTCATCAAAAGCAGAAGTACTTCTGATGTAGATATGGTCTATGCAGGTCTGAGATAGCTTTCCATCTCTTATCTCTTCCCCCCTACCAAGATACTCTCAAAATCTTGGTATAGTCCAAGATTATTCTATTGAAGCCTTTGGAGGCTAAAACAGTTTCATACTCCTGTACGATCCTCTCAGAAGGGTTTTTTACATCAATGTTGGAATCGCCAACGACAATTAAATTACCGTTAGGAAATTTACTATCTAACAAGTAACACAATTCGTCTATAAAAAATTGTGAGGTAAGTCCTGTACTGTGAGGTGGTGGCCGATAGAAAGCTAAGAGATTTATTGTAGGGCCTAAGGGTTTTCTGGAGCTTATAGGTTCCAGTATGCCTCCAATGCATTCAAATGAATTAGATTTTAATTTTATTTCTTGAAATTTAATAGTATTATTATTACAAAAAACTGCAATCCCTCCACCTGATTTCTCTAGCCTACACTTACTCACTGTTGAAAAACCATTTATACAGTAGGCTTTTATTGTTTCTTCAGAGCAGTTTAATTCGGATAATATTAAAATATCTATATTATTGATGTAAGGTAGCAGTTGCAACATTAAAGAATCCCAGTTTTTCCGTAGTGATCTAATATTAAGGTGAACTAAATTAAACCCTAATCGATTTGTGGGAAACTACTTTGATTAAACCAAGAATCAAAACTTAAATAATTATCAAAATGGAAGTTTCTATATAGGTCTTCTAAATCTGTAAACATATTTGTTTATGAAGCAAACCAATAAATAAATAAATAAGTAGTTAGTATACTATAGGACAAGCAGTAACAATAAGATATAATTTTAACAACATATAACATAAAAAAAAAAACTATTACAAAGTATAACAAGAAATAGACTATTAAATGATAACAACAAAAAATAAACTATGAAATAGGGTAACAGTAAGTAATAAATAAAATTTCTGTTATTTATGCTCATATAAATGATATTCTGAGCTCTAAATACTTCTGACTAAAGAGGGTAGTATCCGTAGCGCTGTAAGGCAAGGCTAGCGATAACAGCCCAGCGAGCCTTATCTCAGGCACGCACTGTTAATGGCTTTCTTTTGTGAGAGCAAATTCCTAGTTCTGTTTATACATAAGAACTTACATTTTCTGTTTAGTATTTTTATTTAAGTTCATCTAAATATATACCTTAGTAATGTGCACATATGCTATCAACTACGAGCAACTGAACTTAGTTTGTCCAACATTTCATTTATTATATAAATAAGAACTATTATTTTAGAATGATTATTATTTTGAACACAACTAGTTATATATTAATATCTCATCCCTTTGTTAGTATCTCTTAAAGATTTTGTAAGTATAAATGAGATGAATATGATGTCAACTAGCCAATTTCAAGCCTTTTGAAAATATGCTGTTTCCTTAATAAATTGTCTTATAAACTTGAAGCGCCCTATGTAGTCGATGGGGATAGACTCTTTGGGAGTTAGCCTAGATGTATGTGACCTAGATACTATGACTAGGGGTTTGACATTTTCCTTATCTCTCATTTGCTATCACGAAGAGAGATGGCTCATGGCCTATATATTCCGGATAAACTCGTCCATAAAATTCAATTTATATTAAACAAAATAACACAAAAGACTATCTTGGCATCATCTAACAAATACTATTTCATTACCATACTAAAGCAAACCCGTACTAAACGATGTTATTATATCACATTCTTCCGTACACCATGCAATGTGTAAAAAGGGAAGATATATATGACTATAAGTATTACAATTAAATAAGCTTCTCAACACAAAATAATAAAACTTATTCTAGATACGTTATTACATTTAACATCTAGAAAGAAGAAATTTGAATAAGTTACTAACTTTAAATCATTACGTTGGACATATATATTAATATATAAAGTATATATTAAAATATATATATATATATATATATATAAATAAATAAATATATATATATTTTAAGCAATACATTTATAAATATAAATCTATATAATGGTTTTGATATCAAGTTTAAATACATACTTTTAACCATGAAATAACATTTGCTTATCATTATCCCTTTTACCTTATTAGTACACATTTACAATTATTTTTTAATATTAATAATCACTGTGATCAATGACGTCTTTGCAGCTATATCAGGAATTAAATTGGATTTGGATTTCAAATGTGTATACTGAATAGGCGATTGGGTTTAATATAGGTTAATAATGAATATTAAGGAACATAAATAATATAATATAAATAATATATAAATGTCATCTATATTTACTTAAATCAATTTAAAAATCAGTTTATCTACATTCTGACGTTGAAGGTTTCGATTATCAACAGATTTTCAAAAATAAAATTCACCCAAATTTAAAATAAGTGTCTTATTATGTAATTAACAGCTTAAACCTTTAACAGCGTAAATTAACTATGTATCGCTTAACAAATTATATTTACACATATTTATTATTTAAGGCTTACTCCATCAATGTTTTTAAATTTAATTTAAGAAAATATACTGTATTATGTAATAGTATAATTAGTTTTAGTAATGACAACCTTTGACCGTAGTTGCTTGTTAAAAGCAGCCTGCACCAAGCTTAACTGCGTTGTTAAATTCATGTAATTCACTCAAAGTTTACGGAGTCTTTTAAAACTAAACGACTGCTGAGTACAATTTGAATTACTTTTTGGTTTTTTAAAAGGAGTTAATATTTAACACAGTTAACAAACTAATAGAACATAAATACTTTTTCTTGACGGTAAACTATTTATAATCTCTATTAGTATATTAGTGTGACATTTACAATACATTTTTATTTTTAATAAATAAATAAATATAAAATATCGTCGACAAAAGTAAATTGATTTTATAAAATAAAATATATACTTCATAACTAAAAAAGTGTTAGCAAAAATTACGGTCTAGACCTAAGTCTGTTAAAACAAATGAAACAAAACATTTAAATTATAACCCAGTACCATTTCGTTCCTTATGTTAGTTCAAAACATATGTTGACCTATGCAAATATCGCAATATTCATTAGTTTTATCGGTAAATATTGGCTATAGGGGTCCCAACCAATATTATGATTTTTTAAAACTTATCAATGTCAACCAATCAGCCCCACAAACATGAACCCACAGATATTTTTGGAGGAAAATACCAATTTTTACAAAATTAAAAAAATGAAAAAATAAAAACTACATACAAAGTTATCGCTCCTAAATTCGAATATGTTATCTTTATTATCCTACCACAACACAAACTGAGATATTTAACAAAACAGGATATGTATGCTTAGGATATGTTAGTTTAGTTAAAGTTATGTCAAGTTGTAGTAAGTTAGGTTAGTTTAGCAATTTGTATTCATTGCGAATATATACTAACCTAACCCACCTTTTGTTGCATATCTTATAAATTATTCCTATCATGAATAATTTGGTGTCAAAATCATCTTCAGGAGAAAAAAACCCAACTAATGTTACAGTTATATCCATCGTGTTTGGTGTACAAATGTTTTTATTTTACGTTTTTTAATTTTTGCTGTCAAGAATTGACATTTCTGTCGAAAAGGATCTTTGGATTCGTATTCTTGGGGTTAATATCGACTATTAAAAAAAAAAAAATGAAAATCGAATGGAACCCCTAAATATCAATGTAGCCCTGGAAAACATTTATACGTCTGAAACATATTCTGAGTTCTGACGCAAACTCAACCTGCGTGTATGGTAATGTGTTTATTAAATAATGGTTATTATTTGTGTCCCCTTTCAATTCACAGGCAATGTTGAAAGATAACAGTTTATAAAGTTAAGAGAAGCAATTTATTTGTTATTTGTTAGCAAGAACTAAGAGAAGCAATTTATTTATTTATACCACGACAATCGTTTTGAATCTTAGTCCACAATACGCTAAACATTCAGAATAAGGGAACGTATAGTCCTGAGACTTCCTTATGTTGAGACGCAGGCTATCTTTTCTGAGAAGGAACTGTAAGATATACTTCTGAGTCATTAAAGTATACTAAAACAGTTACCATCAACAAATCACGTTTTTGGCAGAATACTTCTACTTCATTTTCACCTTGAGTGAACACGAATATAGTGCAAATGTATTGTTGTGAATTCTTGAATTAATGAAAGGAGAATGTGAACTTTTCTATTAATAGCATATCTTAAAACATAAATCTTCAAGACACGAATGTTACTTCCTGAGCTGCAAAGATGATTATGTTTAGTTGCTGTAAGACTGCAATTAATAACTAGAACTATGATTACTGAAAACGTAGGTATTTATTTTATTGCTTATATTTCATTATGTTCCAATAATATATTAAGTAAATTAATTTAAAAAGAGCAAGAAGTAAAAAGATAAGTTGTAAAATTTCCAAGCAAAAAGATTTCTGTATATTTTGGACTATGTTTTTAGGAAGGGTGCTAATTTCGTCATACATCTGAACGTTGGAATTAGTAACTCTATGGCTTAGTTAACATTTTAAGGTTTATAGAGTTTAAACTATTTAAAATTTATAATAGTTGTTTACCTATCTTTAGGTTATAAATCACAGCCTTATAGAGTACCACCTTTTGCAATAAATTACATCTTTAAATCATTAGAAATTAGATCAATTTTGAATTTCAAATAAATCAAGTTTTCTAATAAGTATGTAATACTCGCTGGTATTTAGGTATAAAACCATGTAAATGTCACATAAAATATATTTATTTGTAAATACCCTTGGTTTGAGGGAGGTAAAAGTGATTAACTGGAATCGATCGACATAACATTTGTTCATCTTATACTTGTTATGTAATAAACGGATTATGCAATGTTCACTAGTTTTGTATATATATAAAACTATAACCATACAAAACTATAAGATTGAACCAAAATACATTTAAATTTAGGGAACAAATAATCATATATGTGATAAAATACATAGGAAATACTATCATAACAGGGATACTGTACTAAAAGATAAAGCTTTTACGTAAATTAATGGTTATTTTTTATATCAAGAAATATAATTAAATTTAAAGTACAATTCGTCATGTTTTTTTACTCAGGTATGTCTTTATATTTATTAATATATTTATTTCAAGTAGTCTTAAAATGTGTTCAAAATATTTTATTAACGTTACACTGAAACATTAAATTACTGAATAGGTCTTAAAGATTATTGCGTTGATGTCTACAATACTTGATTATGACCAGAACATGTAAACTATTTATTATTATTGTTCTATAAAAATTGATTAGACGAAATTACGTACAAGAAATACTATAAAAGACAACTGTTTACTATAGAATATGTTTTAACCCACATTTGTTTAAAAACCTTACTTCAAGGTACCTACTAAATGTATTCAAAGGAAATTTTATGAAAGTGAGCACTGATGAGTTTTCTTATATTAATGGAATCTAGAGGAGGAAATGGAGCCAGTCCATTAGTTTGATTAACTGTTTTGTCAAGACTGATGCACATGAGTTAAATTATATTTTGTAAATGATAAATGACTTTTTAAAAGTAATTATGTAAACTAAATTTT
This sequence comes from Stictocephala bisonia, assembly GCA_035578905.1. NCBI lineage: Eukaryota > Metazoa > Arthropoda > Insecta > Hemiptera > Membracidae > Stictocephala > Stictocephala bisonia. The sequence continues at coordinate 180,060 of JAQJVL010000927.1, read as the reverse complement.
AATAAAAGTACAATTAGCTAATTTTAATAATAACTTAATGTACTTGATTGATTAACAATTGTTATCAACATGAACTTTATGTGAGCTGAGCTCCACTTAGTTGTATCTTTGCATCCAGATTGTATATCAAACTCCGTTACGGTTTAAGTTAAGTTATAATAATATTTATCATTTTTCATATTATTTTTATATTCACCTATTCGTTATATTATTTATATTTTCAGTGCGTTTCACCACGTGTACTAATTTATTTTTCAACACTTAACAACATTTTAATTTGGAAGAAGGTTCTCTCTTATTTGATACCACTTTGAGTATGCTAAATCACCGTTAATTTTGTAAGATTTTGGTTTTAATGCCAGTTTACACAACATTTGTTTTTGCTAAACCTCTAAGTAAAATCATACATTATATTTTACCAATTATGTAAAAGCTAGTAGTTTATATCTCTTATGCGATATTATGAGTACAAATATTATATTCTTACAAATGCAAGGTACTTTTTAAAATGTTATATAACTTTTTTATATTTTATATAATCTTTTTATTTGCCTTGGATGAAGCTAAGAATTGTTCGCACAGGTAGTAACCATAAAAGAAACAATTTTAAATTGTCCTAGTAATTTTTACCGGTTGTCTTCTACTTTTCAAGTATTTGGTATATTTAAATCATGATTCAGGTATCTTAAGATTGTGTCTATTGAAGTTTTGCAAAAATATATTAAAATGAAAGATTGGACAATATTTAAAATTTAAGTTCGCCTTTCCAGGAATTTTCATTGACTGTAAAGTAGTTCTAGTAGAATAAGTATCATATCTAGCATTATTTTAGGGATATTATCTTGGCATTTATAACAATAACTCTTGGCATGAGTAAAAATCAATCAGAGCAACGCTTGATTACCAAACACTCGTTAGAGTTGGGGCACTCGCCCGGGAGCACTCATTCAGTACCGGTTAATATTTACTGACCCTTGTGGACAATTAATGCAAATTGCCTATGTGGCTGCAATTAACGAAGCCGTTAAAAACGTGCACCGAAAACGGAAAAACACAATTTTTGTATTAACGAGTTTGAATAAATATGGAGTCATTTTGAATCAAATTTTTATTCTAAATTAAGTAACTAGTGAAGGTGCGATTGTGGTCCTAAATACAAGCCAGACATAATATAGACTACCTTTATAGTAACTATTAGTGATTTAGTATATATTCATCTATATGCACAGTTTGTAAACAAGCGTTTTACAAGTTTAAGATGTTGGTCATTGAAACTGAGTACAAAACACAATATTAAGTGTCTTTCGTTAAAACTTAAAACCTAGTCCAACAATACAATAATGATTAGGCTTTCCTGTGAAGATAATTTGACTGTAAAATCTGTTTTCCATTACTATAAATTATTTTCCTAGGGCTAAATTACGGTACTGCTAATTTATCCCTTAGGTAAACCCACAGAGAAGTAACAAACAGAGGATGCATCCAATAGTCCGTTAAATGTGAGTCGAATAGTTATTCTTCAGTTTGCCATGTAATGGCTAGGACAGAACTTTGACAGTCACTCTCTTATTTATCTCAAACCCTTAAGGATAAATGTAATTACTATCACACCACACGTAAAAAGATGTAAATTAACTGTAATGTATAGATAACTACCACTGAGGCGTTCACTGCAAACTTCATTTTTCCTTTTGTTAAGTCTTTGCTACCGGTGCAAATACACCTTAATCAGACCAATTTAGTTTTATAAATAGTGTAACATTACTAGGAATACTTATATATCAAATCTAATAATAATAACTCATTGTTTTTTTTTTTTTTTTTACATCAACACTTATTGTTTCTGTTTTATTTCATAATGGACATTTTATAATAATAATAATAATAATAAATACATTTATTATTATTATTATTATTATTATTTTATGCTGCATTTTCTTAAATTGAATTAAGCATATTGGAAACTTATTATCAAGACATGGTTAAGAGTAGTATTTAAGTTTGGAACAACGAGTAAAATTGAAATAAGTGCGTAATTATGTGTAATGAATAAAATTAAACTATACGCTCATGATTCTTATTAAATTATAAAAATATGTATACTATTATTTTAATACATTTATTCATAGCTATAATTTGAACCATTGACGCTTGAAATCAGTTATCTTAGTAACCAATGCTAGAACGTGTTCGTTTGTAATATGTTTTCACCCATTTCTTTCAAATTAAGATACAATAATCCATTCCAGGCCAAATATAGGCACGTTTGTATATTTACGATTTCACCAGTTGAACAAATAAAACCTCGATTTTTTTCTCAAACACATAAGGTGGCATAGATCAGTATTATATTCCAACACTTAAGCATCGTACTTTTGGCCATTAACAGTATCAGTATGAGGACACTGGGTATGAGAGAGTGCATATCTGTTTTGGAAGGGGACCACAGAACACAGAAATAAATAGAATAGCCAATGTCTATCACAATACATGACGTTGTTGTGGAAGGGGACCACAGAACACATAAATAAATGGAATAGCCAATGTATATCGCAATACATGACGTTGTTGTGGAAGGGGACCACAGAACACAGAAATATACAGAGTAGCCAATATGTATCGCAATACATGACGTTGTTGTGGAAGGGGCCACAGAATACAGAAATAAATAGAATAGCTAATGTCTATCGCAATACATGACGCTGTCCTGATTCCACCAAATAAAAATGGAAATACAAATACACAATTGAATTAATCCATAGTTGTTTGTACTGAAACTGTTTCCTGGCGTGGTTGCTCGGTGAAAAAGGATTCGGACTGCAAAGGCCATGGTCTAAGGTTCAAATTCCCAACTGTGCTAACGATCGGTACTTAATTCATTCAATGTAGTTCACTAACAGGCTGGCAGGTCCATGTGAACTAGCGAACTAACAAACTTCATTCATCAATTAAAAAAAAAAAAAAATACTAAAACCAAGCAAATAATAACACGTAAATGTAATAAAATGTAAAGGATAAAACTGTTGATTTTGTCCTTTACAAATATTAAGAATAAGTAAACAGGAATTACAATTTAGAAATATTAGTGAAATGAAAATTCAACTAAATAGTTATATTGTCATTTAATTAATGCATAGATGAATAAAATAAAAGTAAATAATAACACGGCTATAAAATGTAAAAGACACCTTAGTCAGTATGAAACTGTACATTATCTACAAATTGCATATAAAAAAGAATACTTCGAAAAAAATGTATAAAATAAACGTACCTGGATAAGATTATTGTACGATGATTCTAATGTTTCTTATAAATGTATACATTAAGTAATCGTCACATGACTGCTTACTTTTTTTAAACAAAATTATGATTTCAGACAGTTGAAAAATGATTTTCTAAATCTTCAGAAAATATTTCATTCAATTATAATTTGAGATTACAATTTTCAACAAATTCATAACACCGCTGTTGCTTAAAATTGATTTTAAATGACTGCTTTTATTAAACAATTTTAATCAAAGCAACATTATTTCAGTGGTGTTATGCTCCAAAAAGTAAACCAGTTGCATAAACAATTTTAAATTATTTGTCTGTAAATCATAATGTAAACTTACTCGTGAAAGGTGACACCTTCAATGTTTTTCCGGTTACGACAATCATTTACGGAGAGTTACGACAATCATTGTTGACAATCCAAAATATTTTTTACCAGTCAATTATTTGTTGTAATTTAACCATATGACAGGATAGAGACCACTCTGGGTTGTAGTATACTGAGCTGCAGTGTTGTAGAGAGGAAAGCAATTAGCGCTCGTCATATTGGTGCACCGGCCGGAAACACAATCTTGACTATACGCCCCCTCCATTTATTTCTGTGTTCTGTGGAGAGGGCGTGTCAGACTTGGTAGTACGTGGACACAGCAACAAGTCGCGGGCGAATAGTGGTGATTATCAAATAGAAAGGTTTTGATACAACCCATTTTGATCAACCCATACCCATACATTGTATGTGTATGGGTTGATGGGTGGGTTAACACCATTGTACATGTATGGGTAGGCGGGTGGATCAACTATTGATTACCTATCCCTCAACCATCAGCTAATACCACTGTACGTGTATGGGTGAGAGGTTGGGTATATAACTTAAATCGTATGGTAAATTGATTAGGTCGTCATAGTTAGTAAGGTTGACATATTATTGTTTGATTGTTAATTTTGATTGGAAATAATTTATTGATTATTCTTGAGTATAACTTGTTTTATTGAATATATAATTTTCTCCTGCCTAAACATCTATAACTAACCTAACTAATTCATTCCATTAGATATTACGTACATAGATTAGTGGTTATATGGAAACTTCCACGATCAGTTAGTTCTATTTGTGTCTGAGAGGCAGATCTTGCATTCCAGACAACATTAACGACATAAATGCTCGTGTTTACAATTTGAGGCCCCGAGAACATAAATAGACCGTGACATAGTCTAGAATCATTTACTATTCTATGGATCCCTGAATATGAGTGCTGCAAGGTACTCGAAACGTCAGCAACATGCACATATCGTACAAAACAATCAGACACGGTTCAACCCTGATTACGATAATGTAAAAAGATTAGTGATACTTATCAAATAAAAAGGTACTTTTAGTGATATCTTCTCCAGACATCAATTTCTAACTTAACTTATTCATTATAATATATTTTATGTACATGGGAAGATGGGAGAGCAAGTTTATTTACTTTTGGAAATATATTATGACATATAATACTGGAACGGGTCTATTATTTGCATTTATCCAACATTTATTTTATTCATTACAAATATAATTTTTACCATGCAATTTAATTATTGTTAAGTTACTATTCTAAAAACTCTAAAATTTAAAGGACTTTATTTTTTATCAGTGATATAGTAAAATTACCGATTAAATTGATTTACAATCTGCATCTCTTTCAAACACTAAATCAGGTGTTTTAAAAACAGTAATTTATAGTAATTATTGTTAAAATATTGAACGCTTGATTAATTATATGTCCATGCATATGACAATATTTTATTGACTATGCCATTAATTTAAGCTGCAGTTACATATTATTTATGTTACTCATAAGTGATAGGTAAATGATATACGTTATCGAATTAAAGCTCCCCTGTGAAAAATCCAAGTTATATATTTAAAGCAATTGATTTAATTCCCTCCCATATTGCTTTCATTAAGAATGTCACCCGTTTTTCAAATTTAGCGTTCAATCGGCGTTAAATATCAGATGATAAGTGAATGTGCTAAAGGGAAGTTTTCTCCTCGTTTATACCAGATTTACTTTCAAAACATACAATTTTCTTTCCACTTCTTTGCAGTCAGTGAATGAGTTTAAATAGCTAATTATTAGGATTTGAAATATAAAAATGATTGAAGCCAACTAAAATCTCTGCTTTTCTGGTTGTTTTTCAAATATCACTAACGGAATACTTTTTTCCAAGCATATAACTAATCTATTGCACACAGTACCTATGCCCATACACGTACAGTGGCATTGACCCACCCGGCCACACATACACGCACAGAGAGGTATTGACCCACCCGCCCACCCATACATGTACAGTAACATTTCCCCCCCGCCCACCCATACAGTACAGTGGCATTGACCCACCCGCCCGCCCATACACGTATACTCTGTAAGATCATTTCTTCGAGGAAACGTTAATTTTGAATTATTATTAAATATTTATCATCAACAACAGTGTTATTATACTGTATTTTCGGTGAATACATTATGTTAATGTTATCACCAAACCCTTTCTTAAAACCAAAACACTCTTTATCAACAAAAAGACGTTAATTTCAACAGCGTTGGTAAATGTCTTCAAACCCATTTTTCATGCATCTAACAACATTTGGTATTCACTATTACATGATTGCAGAAGAGATAATCGACACTATGTGATTATCACGTTCCTGTCATTGAATTTGCATTTAAATGAGACCACAGCACGTGTGATCGACAAACAAAATTACCTCGTAATTGGCAGATACGCTGTTCAGGGTACTGCATTTTCTTGAAGATAGTTGACGATAAAATCATGTTTGTAGCTACTTGAAAGAAAAAAACATGCTTTATAATTACATTATTGATACGTTTAAAATATAATTGAAACATAGATGTTTAAGGTTTTAAAAAGCATATTATCATATCAAATCATCGTTCAATGCTTAAAAACCGGTCTGTTAACGCAAAAAAAAACAAATACACTATTGAAACAATAGAGTACATTATTAATGTTATTTTCATAACCATTACTTATGTTATATTACAAATTTAATAACATTCAGACGTAACATTAAAACTAAATCAAAATAATTACTTATATTTATTTTAATTATTTAATTGCAGACAGAAAGTGACTTTGTTAGATATAGCAGATCTTATATTCAATTTGGAAGTTTTAATGTCATGACTTATGACAATGAACAACAAATTTAGCCCCTTTCACAGAAAAAAAGCAAATAATTCAGGACTGTTGTAAAAAACAGTTGAATGAAAATAAAGTCGTGAATTATTTTCAAATTAAGCGTCTATTTTGAACAACTTTTTAGCCTCAAGCAGAATAGCATCGTAAATACATTGGAGATCGAAAGAAACGTAAACGTTGAGGTCCTTAAATATTTCAAAGTGTGGTTTAAATGTTTGGTTGATTTTGTAAATTTAATAATAATAATATTACTAATACAGCACTTGAAAATATTTCAATAGATATGTCTTAAAATATTATTAATTTAGTAAATCCAAGCCGTATGAGAGGTACGTAGCCTATTAATAAGTAAATTATGAATCCATAAGTTATGCTTGATGCTTTAAAGAATAAAAAAGAATAGAATTTAAGTAACATTGTTGAATACACACTTTATAAACCATAAGGAAATTTAAAAGTGTAAAAATTGAATTTCTCTTATATATTCCAACTGAAGAAAACTTAATTCACAAATCCGAACTAAAGTTAGACACTGATTGATTTCCCTCAGGATGTAACTTGAGAATAGAAAGTTCTTCTTTACGTAAAAGGATCTTCTTTACGTAAAAGATTAGTATTGCGTACAATGCATAATGTACATCTTAGTATTCTGGTGTTTGATCAGAATATTTTATAGGATGTTTTTAGATTTAAAAAAGAAATGTTATAATAGATAGAGATTATTATTTGTTACTATCGATATCATTATATTTATATAATAACGTCTATTTATGCATGAATATGTGCATGCTTTCACTACAGTCATAACTCTTCGAGTGCTATATATAAACACTCAAATGTGCTTTGACTCGTAGCTGTTCAAAAGGCTAGTGAACATTTTTCTATTCTTTTTTCAGCACTGTCTATAGAAATACACCTTAGATATCAGTTATAACTTTCTTTAAGGAATGTGCATGTCATATGACATGATTAATTATGGTACATAGAGGAGTATTTAATTAAAACCAAAAACATGTGAATAGAGTAGGAAAATATTTATGAAATTTTAATTTCTTATTGTCTTATAATGATTTTTTAGAGTATAGCTAAATTGAAAAAAATACAAAAAAACCTTTCATTACTTGATTAAAATAGTCTTAAATCTCTTAATAGTCATATGATATGATTATGAGAGTAAAATGATCTAAAAATAAAAGATTTAAACTCCAACGTACGTGCAAGGCTCAATAAACCCCCCCCCCCCCCAATACTCTCCCACTGCTAATACGACAGTACGTATATGAACGGGTGTGTTGTCTAATAACACCGAACGTGCCATTACAACGAAGTGTGTTTTCCATTCCTCAGTTACATAGCCCATTCCTTAGGAGCAGGGTTAATTTTACATATGGTAGCAGTAGGGTCTGTTTCCAGAAAGTAGTTCCTACCACCAAGGTATCACAAGTAGACACCAATATAGTTCTTGGTGAAAATCAGTCATATGCCGACTGTGATCTACTAGAAGATGTAGTTCTATAGTGTTGAGTTGCCAGGCACTTATTGGAACAACTAGGAAGATGACACTAGGTGGGGTCAAGATCTTCCCTAACTTTGTAACTACTGCGTCTGCGTCAGATTCCAAGAAAACATACATCACGAGGAGTAGAGGAGAACCTGGGGAACTGCTCATTCTATGAGGGGTATATCACATTTATTGGGAATGGCGAAGTCCGATGTAGGACTGAGTTTTTTAGATGAATATTTACAGAAGTCAATATAACCTCTACGCTAATGAAGCACGTAAACGAAAAGCTAAAATAAATCTGTAAAACCAAAACAAGTGCACCTTTTTATAATGAGATTCTTTGTTACCTCTTTTAACCTCATAAACGAAGTATTATTAAGTGTCTTTTGAGGAGACAGACATGTTCATTATGTTGCCTAGATTACTTCGTTTTCATTTAATAGCTTGAAAATGATTATTGTTTTTATTTTATGAAAACATTTGGTTGAATCAACTTTAAAGATTTTTAATCCTTAAAAATGTGATATAAATAAATAGTAATTAATGTCTATTTCATTCACATTTATTTTGATTACATTTAAAAATACTCATTTAACAAGAAGTAAACCCAATTAAATTTCGAAAAAAGTTATACTTTTTTTGTTAAATACAAACATCATTTAAATTAAAATTTTATGTGTTGCAAATAATACACAGCAATAAAAAGAAAACGTGAAATAAAAAAAATGTCTCACTTTAGTTTGTTTCGTTAGCTATAACCAAAATCTTATTTCGTCAGTCATATGGGAGTGACTGCCATTGTCACTGGACTAATGTGTGCCTTCTGGTACAATGGAGCTTGCTCATGATTTCTATGTAACTAATTGGTGTTACATGTAACCATAAACAATAGTCCATTGTAACACTGTCCTGGGAGGTGCAGGAGTCGTTGACGTAGCAGTGTTTAGATAGGGGTAGCGTGGTAAAGTGAATCTTACCTCCACTCAATTAGTTAATGAGTTACACGTATCTGTAAACAATAATATGTTTTATGGTTGGCTCGGGAGGAATTGACATTGTTGTTACAGTAACAAGTCGGTGTGGTTAGTTAGGTGAAGAAGCTTCCATTTGAGGTTAGTTAAATAATTAATATGGGTAATTAATTATATTTAATTAATAAAACATTAATCCTTCTGTAAAAGATAATGTTTTTCTAAACAGAGTACCTCTAAATGGTAAATCATATTATAAAATGAATCAATAACATATCAATTAATTATTATTTGACATAAGTATACATTATTTTCAAATAGCATTGTAATTTATATATTTTGTAATTTATATATTATTCTAATCTAGATATTTTATTTGAATGACTGCAAATGAATGGGTCGGGATCCTTTTTAAACTTCGGGGGGGGAATCTATTGGTGACGAATAAAAATTTTCAAACATACGTCCCCAAAATTAATGCTAAAAAATGACTCAATTGTAACTTTATTTATTTAAATGATTATATTTCTGTCACGTTTTCCTCTTCAACATTTATTGAATTATGGTATAGTTAACAACCACTCCCACGCCGTACTAAGAGACCAGAAGGAGTCTCACACGTTTAGCCTATCTATACTTTGTGTGACGTTCCAGCAGCGATGACTCAGTTTGAGAGACGGCAGCCTTAGGCGCTATAATGTAAGTTATTATGTCAGTGTGCAAGTTTAACCAAGACAGTTTATGAGTATTTCACTTTTAAATTAATGAGTACGGCCTTAGAGACTGATTACTAATTCGATTCTGCCACACTAATCGGAGAAAATGAATATATTGATGGTAATTTAAAATGAGTTTAACGAATCTTTTCGGGGAATGTAACAAATTTGTGAGCCTAAATTAACTCAGAGTTTAGTTTTATTGTACATCTAACAATAACGCAGTATTTTTTAAGGTAAATTCGTATTTATTCCATTCGATTGAAGAAATAAATTTATACAAATGTATTCTTATTAAAGAGAAAACAATACAAACTTCACCGAAATTAATGCTAAGAAAATTGCTCAATTGTAACTTCTAGATATTTATTTAAATTATTTCATTTCTGTAACGTTTCTCCTTCAAAATATAATTTCTAAGAAAGATAGATTTGGCATTAAGTGGGTTTTAAACTCTAAATTATTTTGCAGTTTCATTTCTGACCATAATATTTTCAAATATAAATTAAAGGAAATAATTATAGTCTATTAGACGCGGGTTTTAATTCATACAAATCTTACCCAAATTTTATTGAATATAGTTCTTCATAAGTTCAATTTAAGGCATTACTATTTAGTGCTAACAATTTCGAATTATTCACTAATAGAAAGGAATGTTATATAAATTAAAACAACATATTAAAAAACACCTAATTACAAATTCGGTTTAGGATATTAGTAGGAAATCTACTTCGCTCAATTATGTGGTTCTACTAACATATTTACTTACAGTTATTATATCTGTTGGTATGATTTATGGCACTGTAATAACATACATAAATTACAAAACATTATTACTCTTAATTGAATGCGAAAATAGTTTTTGGCAAGAAATGTGGAAGTTATATATATTTATAAAAATATTCAGATTTATTTTGTGACAGTTATAATTTATCGTTTTTATACAGGCTCAGGCTATGTATTCAATAATGATCAGAATTAACCTCAATTACATTTCTGTATGCCTCTCGTCCTTCTTAACAATAAACCGATTTACCGACGCATGTAAACTATGCAGCAAATGGAAATGATTAGGTCCTTTGTAAACTTTGCTGACCATATATAGATTGAGAAACAGGATCGCTGGGAGGGCGGCCATCTGTCCTGGGAACTCCTTTAACATATTCACACGAACTTGGTTCTCCAGTTGAAACTTGGTTAGGAATTTTACGTTAACAAAAGCAAAGAAGCGGCTAAGTATTGTAAGTTATAACAACAACTAACACAACAGTTACATCATGCTGTTTTACTTATTATTTATTATATGTACAAGAACATTTTAGGAACTTAAATGTTTTTTTTCTTCCCGTGTTTGTAAACATTTAATTGTTAAAATATGAAATAAGAATAAATACTTAAATAAGACAATATAGACACCACTGAAGGCATGCTATTTATGCATTTATAAACAAATAAACAATAGATATAATACATTTTGCTCTCCCAATGTTGCCAACGGTTTGAGACATGAAAGTGTGATATACAATTTTGGGAAAGTGTGAGTAGAACATTATGTAAATAGGTAAACTAAATAATAGTTACCAAAATTTAAAATTAATTTTCATTGGGCTATATTACCTTTATTTTAAATTTCTTCATAAGGTGTCCTCATCAATACCTCTATCTCTATATCAATAACAACATCAACGGTTAAGTAGTATGTGTGATATATTCAATATATTTAAAGAAATAGATTTTTGCATCCAATAAATTAATTTTAATAAATAATAAGGCTGTAACGGAAAGTTAGTTGGATAATCAATATATTTACACGATAAACAAGTCACAAAATCTTACCGATACGAATGGAAGATGTTTGTGATAGAGAAGACGGTATACCAATATTCATCTCATTGAGAAAATAGGTATAATTTAACTCTTTACAAAAAATCCATAAATAACTAAAGAAAAGCAACTACTGTAGAAACAAGTTTGTGAATTTTTTATGAAATAAATTTAGAGTACGATTTCAAGAATCTACTTAGGGCTCATAAAATAGATGTAAGACTTATGTTGTCAATATATTTTAAAACGTAATTTTTATTTATCTTAAAACTAACTATTTTTAACTCTAAGATATTTTAATTATATCAAAACTTAGTCGGTCTAATGTTTCATTTTGCAAAGTGGCCCTAAGGAAAACAAGGTGTTGAGGAAGTAAACTTTGATACATGAACATCTGACTGGGTTTTAACGCTCCCAGTAAGTGGGAGAGTGGTTTTGACAAGCCCTATAACATCTCCAGTAAATTGAAAGTGAATACAACTGAGAGTGATTCTTCAAGTATGGCAATTTAGTTTAGCACCAAATTACTACAAATTCTTAGTTTTCTATTTTGATAAATTTTTAGACTTCAACATTGATTAAATAAAACTGAGTATATTTTATCTCTATAAATCATAAATTAGGATTTTTAACAATTAGGTTGGGGAAATAGAAACACTTTCATGTTATCTTACTGACGCTATGTCTAAGAGGTCATAGGTCCTATATTGATGTCTATGTCTAAGAGGTCCTATATTGATAAAGGAAATAATCAATACAGGACAAAACATGTAGGGGTAACTAAGCGGCTTGGTGTTCGTTAATTGGGTAAGACTACGAACTATCAAACATTTAAGTACGACACTTAATTATATTACGACTTGTGATAATATTTAAGTTTTGATGTTGGCCAGAATAATACAATAAACTAGAAACGCCTTTATGTATTATATTTACTGCGATTATTCTCTACCAACTAACTGCATGGAAAAAGAAACAGCCTCTAAAAGCAACTTCCTAAGAACAAAGCTAATTTTAGAAAAAAATGGAAAGTTAGATTAAAACTGTAATAGATCACGGTGAGCTCAATATGTTGACGTATCTCTTTTGTCATAATTGATTTGTATTAAACATAAACTGGATTTAATAGTAAGTATCAAAAGGGGATTCAATATGATCTTTACCAAAAAAACTGAAACTAATATTATTCACTATTGTGTTACTTAATTTTACGTGGGACATTTTAAATAATTTTTGAGGTTTAAAATCTAAAATTTTAGATTTTATTTAGTTTTAATATTATGATTTTTGTAGCATTAAATTGCTCTGATGAATTCTATTACATTTTGGGTAAAGCTTTTCTCAAAAAATGTTTTAGCCAATCTGCTAATAATAGTTTCAATTAATTACCTGGAATGCAAAAAATGAATAAAAAGAGAACAGATTTTTAAAAACATGAAAAGCATGTGTTTCACATTATATGAATTGAAAAGTAATTGAACAATAAAAATGTATATTATATCAATGATATTATATAAAAACTTGTGAATTAAAATAACTTAATTTATTCATAGTTAACAAAATCAGTGTCCTTAAATATTTACTGATTTACTGCGTGCTAAAAATATAAAATTAGTATATTTTATCAAAGAAGGATTCAAGAACGCCTCATGTGAATTCTGTATATAATAATTAGTATTCCTGGAATATGTAATAGAAAACGTACTGACCATTGTTCCAGGACATGTAATAGAAAACGTACTGACCATTGTTCCAGGACATGTAATATTCCACCGAGAGTTTAGTCTTTGATACACTACTAGTCTATTAGTTAGTGCCTTCCTTCACTTTAAAATGTACTGACCATTGTTCCCGGACATGTAATATTCCACCGAGAGTTTAGTCTTTACTACTAGTCTATTAGTTAGTGCCTTCCTTCACTTTAAAACGTACTGACCATTGTTCCAGGACATGTAATATTCCACAGAGAGTTTAGTCTTTGATACACTACTAGTCTATTAGTTAGTGCCTTCCTTCACTTTAAAACGTACTGACCATTGTTCCAGGACATGTAATATTCCACCGAGAGTTTAGTCTTTGATACACTACTAGTCTATTAGTTAGTGCCTTCCTTCACTTTAAAATGTACTGACCATTGTTCCCGGACATGTAATATTACACCGAGAGTTTAGTCTTTGATACACTACTAGTCTATTAGTTAGTGCCTTCCTTCACTTTAAAATGTACTGACCATTGTTCCCGGACATGTAATATTACACCGAGAGTTTAGTCTTTGATACACTACTAGTCTATTAGTTAGTGCCTTCCTTCACTTTAAAACGTACTGACCATTGTTCCAGGACATGTAATATTCCACCGAGAGTTTAGTCTTTGATACACTACTAGTCTATTAGTTAGTGCCTTCCTTCACTTTAAAACGTACTGACCATTGTTCCAGGACATGTAATATTCCACCGAGAGTTTAGTCTTTGATACACTACTAGTCTATTAGTTAGTGCCTTCCTTCACTTTAAAACGTACTGACCATTGTTCCAGGACGTGTAATATTCCACCGAGAGTTTAGTCTTTGATACACTACTAGTCTATTAGTTAGTGCCTTCCTTCACTTTAAAACGTACTGACCATTGTTCCAGGACATGTAATATTCCACCGAGAGTTTAGTCTTTGATACACTACTAGTCTATTAGTTAGTGCCTTCCTTCACTTTAAAACGTACTGACCATTGTTCCAGGACATGTAATATTCCACCGAGAGTTTAGTCTTTGATACACTACTAGTCTATTAGTTAGTGCCTTCCTTCACTTTAAAACGTACGGACCATTGTTCCAGGACATGTAATATTCCACCGAGAGTTTAGTCTTTGATACACTACTAGTCTATTAGTTAGTGCCTTCCTTCACTTTAAAACGTACTGACCATTGTTCCAGGACATGTAATATTCCACCGAGAGTTTAGTCTTTGATACACTACTAGTCTATTAGTTAGTGCCTTCCTTCACTTTAAAACGTACTGAACATTGTTCCAGGCATGTTATATTCCACCGAGAGTTTAGTCTTTGATACACTACTAGTCTATAAGTTAGTGCCTTCCTTCACTTTAAAACGTACTGACCATTGTTCCAGGACATGTAATATTCCACCGAGAGTTTAGTCTTTGATACACTACTAGTCTATTAGTTAGTGCCTTCCTTCACTTTAAAACGTACTGACCATTGTTCCAGGACATGTAATATTCCACCGAGAGTTTAGTCTTTGATACACTACTAGTCTATTAGTTAGTGCCTTCCTTCACTTTAAAACGTACTGACCATTGTTCCAGGACATGGAATATTCCACCGAGAGTTTAGTCTTTGATACACTACTAGTCTATTAGTTAGTGCCTTCCTTCACTTTAAAACGTACTGACCATTGTTCCAGTACATGTAATATTCCACCGAGAGTTTAGTCTTTGATACACTACTAGTCTATTAGTTAGTGCCTTCCTTCACTTTAAAACGTACTGACCATTGTTCCAGGACATGTAATATTCCACCGAGAGTTTAGTCTTTGATACACTACTAGTCTATTAGTTAGTGCCTTCCTTCACTTTAAAACGTACTGACCATTGTTCCAGGACATGTAATATTCCACAGAGAGTTTAGTCTTTGATACACCACTAGTCTATTAGTTAGTGCCTTCCTTCACTTTAAAACGTACTGACCATTGTTCCAGGACATGTAATATTCCACCGAGAGTTTAGTCTTTGATACACTACTAGTCTATTAGTTAGTGCCTTCCTTCACTTTAAAACGTACTGACCATTGTTCCAGGACATGTAATATTCCACAGAGAGTTTAGTCTTTGATACACTACTAGTCTATTAGTTAGTGCCTTCCTTCACTTTAAAAACGTACTGAACATTGTTCCAGGACATGTAATATTCCACAGAGAGTTTAGTCTTTGATACACTACTAGTCTATTAGTTAGTGCCTTCCTTCACTTTAAAACGTACTGACCATTGTTCCAGGACATGTAAAATTTACAGAGAGTTTAGTCTTTGATACACTACTAGTCTATTAGTTAGTGCCTTCCTTCACTTTAAAACGTACTGACCATTGTTCCAGGACATGTAATATTCCACCGAGAGTTTAGTCATTGATACACTACTAGTCTATTAGTTAGTGCCTTCCTTCACTTTATAACGTACTGACCATTGTTCCAGGACATGTAATATTCCACAGAGAGTTTAGTCTTTGATACACTACTAGTCTATTAGTTAGTGCCTTCCTTCACTTTAAAACGTACTGACCATTGTTCCAGGACATGTAATATTCCACCGAGAGTTTAGTCTTTGATACACTACTAGTCTATTAGTTAGTGCCTTCCTTCACTTTAAAACGTACTGACCATTGTTCCAGGACATGTAATATTCCACCGAGAGTTTAGTCTTTGATACTCTACTAGTCTATTAGTTAGTGCCTTCCTTCACTTTAAAACGTACTGACCATTGTTCCAGGACATGTAATATTCCACCGAGAGTTTAGTCTTTGATACACTACTAGTCTATTAGTTAGTGCCTTCCTTCACTTTAAAACGTACTGACTATTGTTCCAGGACATGTAATATTACACCGAGAGTTTAGTCTTTGATACACTACTAGTCTATTAGTTAGTGCCTTCCTTCACTTTAAAACGTACTGACCATTGTTCCAGGACGTGTAATATTCCACAGAGAGTTTAGTCTTTGATACACTACTAGTCTATTAGTTAGTGCCTTCCTTCACTTTAAAACGTACTGACCATTGTTCCAGGACATGTAATATTCCACCGAGAGTTTAGTCTTTGATACACTACAAGTCTATTAGTTAGTGCCTTCCTTCACTTTAAAACGTACTGACCATTGTTCCAGGACATGTAATATTCCACCGAGAGTTTAGTCTTTGATACACTACTAGTCTATTAGTTAGTGCCTTCCTTCACTTTAAAACGTACTGACCATTGTTCCAGGACATGTAATATTCCACAGAGAGTTTAGTCTTTGATACACTACTAGTCTATTAGTTAGTGCCTTCCTTCACTTTAAAACGTACTGACCATTGTTCCAGGACGTGTAATATTCCACCGAGAGTTTAGTCTTTGATACACTACTAGTCTATTAGTTAGTGCCTTCCTTCACTTTAAAACGTACTGACCATTGTTCCAGGACATGTAATATTCCACCGAGAGTTTAGTCTTTGATACACTACTAGTCTATTAGTTAGTGCCTTCCTTCACTTTAAAACGTACTGACCATTGTTCCAGGACATGTAATATTCCACCGAGAGTTTAGTCTTTGATACACTACTAGTCTATTAGTTAGTGTCTTCCTTCACTTTAAAAACATATCTGTTCATAATAATGCAATATACAAATTGTATTATTATTTCTCAACTTAATAATATTTTATTTTAGATTGTATAGTAATAGTTAGTTATGTATTGTATAAATATACAGGGTGGAAAAATATAGAAACGAATTCACAACTTTTGTATGACTACACTTGTAAAAGTGAAATGTTGTATATGATCATGGTTACAAAGAACATACTTTTTGACACCATTAGTGACATTTCATCTTTTCAAAGGAACGGCCTACGAGGAGTTGATCGAAAATCTTGGTCGAGTTTAGTATAAAATGAAATGTCTATTCAAGAGAAATTAATTCCCTCAAACCGGAGTTCTAAAGGTGTATCCTTTCAGAGTAGCGGTCATTTGAATTTCAAAGTAACTAATATGAACAATATTATTTCTCCGATATTTAACGGTTTTAAGTAAATTATTGTGATAAAAAATTATACTTTATGGAATACAATTATTAAATTATCAAATTATCTATGGAAAAATAACGTTGTTGTGAAAACGATTCTATATTATTGTTCACCTATGTATCATGTGTAAATGCTCTTGGATGTTCAACGATCTACTATCATTCAATAAATTACTTAGTATGTACAAAAATAAAAAAAAAAAAAAATAAACATGAGCAGTATGTGATTGACAAATAAGAGTATCTTAACTTAAATAATCAAAATATTAGTTATTGAATATTATCACAAACCAAAACTAAAAAAAATTACTCACTTCAATTAATTAGTCTTTAAATGTTTATAGAGAATATACTTACTTATTTAAATGTCCTTTAATATGTCTAATGGCCATATTTTTGTCTTGGTAATTAGACAATTAGATGCAGAGCGTGGTCAGTTGATGCCCTACCACATAATCGTGGTATTCAATTTATTCAAAATAAACCCATTTATTTATTAACATTTTAATTTTAAAATATTTTTCATATTTTATGAAAACAATTTTATTTTATAAATTCCCGTAACACATTTAAAACAAGTTTAATTTACTAATACTAATTAAAAATTATATATATATATATATATATATATATATATATATATATATATATATATATATATATATATATACATGAACTAATTGTGTTAATGTACCAAAGAACAGGCCTAATTTATTTAATAAAATAAAATAACAGAGTTAAGATTCTGCATGGTTGATACTGTTGGTTTTAATCCCTTAAAAGACCAACGTTATTTTCCAAACGGACATACGATCACGCTTATCCAAACCTTACAGTTATTTTTAAAAGGATGTTTTCCAAACAATTCGCATTCGATTAAGAATTAAACTGTGCCAGGAATTGGTTTGCGAATTCCTAATTAGTTTTAAAGAAAACAAAAATATTTGGTTTGAAGTTTTTATTTTCGCCTATTTTTCTAAACTAGGCGTATGTATTCAAAATAACAAAAGAACATCCAATGTGAAATGAGATAATGTTTAAAATGACACTTAATACGGTCCGTAACATTGGTCAATATATTGCGAACAAATATGGATACGCAAATAAAATGTTATGATGGAGTTAAAACCCACATGGCTGACAGCCTCTGCAGGTTCCTCAACATACAGTTTTAATGTGCTCATGTATTTTATAAACAATACTATCATATATATATATATATATATATATATAGGCTATGTATAAGTTATGAGTATAAGACACATAATTTATATATGCTATGATTTTTTTACAAAATTAATAAAAAGACCATGTAAAAAAATTAATGGCCAAAGCTCTATTTAGTAAAATATTTAAGAAAATCTCAGAGATTATTTTACTATATGAAAAGCATAATTTATCATTAAAACTACAAATTTAAATCAAACCTAAAAATATGTAACAATATTTAAATGGTTTACAATTTAATGAATTGAAATATTTACCCTACTACTGCAAATATTGTCCAAATATGTATCGTGATATGTGTTTCGGGCTGTCTAAGATAACTGTTACTAGTCCTTCTAAAGAATTACCAAAACAATGTTAATAAACTAAAAAGGTTACCTTTTAATTGCCAAACAATTAGCTTGGTTTCCCATCAACTCTCGGAAGTAGGTGGGAGATTTTGACAAGCCTTCTGTCATAACGACAGTAAATTGTGAGTGAAGCTAACGATCCTTCAAGTTTAGTGATTTATTTTGCAGTCCCCTCAAACTTACTTCTGACATCTCATTTTTTCTGTTAACGTCTCATTTCTTACTGCAACTTGTATAAAAAGAGGAGACATCTGATCTTTGTTGTAGTTTACCGCGGGCGGTATTGGTATAATGACAGTGATATTAATGCAACCTTCTCTTATACCCATCTCTATTGGAAAATGAGAAAAACTTATTGTGTTTTTAACAGTTATGTAGTAAACTCACTAGTTAACCCTACAGCTGCCGTAATTTGTGACCAAACCATTGAAATACAAGTATATAAACCTAATACTAACTCACTATTAATATTTTATTAAGACCATAAAACACATTTTACTATATAACGAACAATAATTATACATATCAATGGAGAATTATCTATGGTTACAAATTAACGAAGGAAAACTCATTTTTCTGAAAATGAGTATAAACGTATAAACCAAGAACATGATTATATAACATGTCTATTAAGAATAAATTTTAAAAAAACCTCATCAAAACAAACTAATATAATAATATAAAATATTATTAGTAAGCTATTGATATTAACTCTGGATCTGATTTTTAGAACTGTATATCATACTTTTAAATTTAAAAATAAATTGTATATCAATGGTCGACTTAAATTTATCTATATAATCTGATTTATATAAAATACAGTTCAGTTTAACACTCTACATTCCCATTTTTTATATTTCTGATAACACATGAACAATATGAACAACTACGAACTATCTTTTATTCAATACAAATGTATGAAAAGTTCGTGTAGATATTTGCCTTCCACAATTGGTGTCTAATGTATGAAGGGTGGGCTATATTATGTCTTGTGTCTTAACGGTGGGTGTGCTTGAACTTCAATAGTATATTAAGTTAGTAAAATTGTTTTTTATATAGCTAACTAATTGGGTTAAGAATTAATTATATTTTCGTTAAAATTCATTATATCTATTTCTCAGGAACATCTATGACACTATGTTTAATATTGTGTCACAGGACGCCTACAAACAGCATGCCTGGTCATGACACATAATTACAGCTGTGATATGAAGGCACTACTCACTTTGAGGTACGTGACACATCGTCTCAAATCAGGACATCAAATAAGCCAGATTTAGGCATCAAAGGTCCGTTACGACTGACAGTTAATAAGAGGGTATTTTGTATAAAACCAAACCAAGTTTCTACGTTATTAAAACTCGGAAAAATTAAAACAATATATACATATCAAATTAGAACTTAAAAGGGTCAAAGAATAGCTAACTTTTTGTACTAAATGTAAAACATTATCGTGACCATTTTAAACATGAAGGTAATTTTTAAAGGGCTAATTTTGCTATAAATTGGTGAATTTGTAAAGAAATATCAAATCAATAATGTGAAAATTTTTGTATACAAAGGTATGTTTAGAAATGTAATATTTATTTAATATAACCTAACTTTATATAAAAATCATTGATATTTCTGGAGCCATGTTTCAAAATTAAATAACTATTTTTATGTACGTTCAACATTCACTTAATACATTGGCCACCTTGACATATAAAATATTGATAAAAGGCAATTACGTTGCAGTACTAAAATGATAAAATGTGCATACGAATTGTTGGAGAAACTGTATAACATGGAAATCGTATCAATATATTTGATTATCCAGATTAGGGGTAGGCTAATATATACAGAACTAGCTGTATTGCCCGCTTTACCAGTCATAATATTGTGTTTTGATTATATAATTGAAATGTGCAGCATCCTTTCAGTTTACAAAATATTCAATTTATATCCAATTTAGAACAGCTGATGTAATGTACCCAGCTGTACATTACAGTTACATTTTTACATACAGTACAGTACATACATTTCAGTCCATTACAGTACATTGAGTACACTACTGTACTCAATTATTTTTAATTTTAGCCTACCACAATTTTACTCTATTTGTTTTAATTTAACAACTGTAAATGAAATAAATCAGTCAATTAATATATCTCAATGTGAATACCATAGGAATTTCGGAGGCCAGCGGACCGAAGTCCTGAAGTCGGAGAGGAAAATGCTATCTTAGTGAGCCTCTAGGAACCAAGATAAACCTACATACAAAATTTAAAGTCAATAAAATATTGTGTTTCATGCCATGTTTAGTCATGTCCTACGATCTGGCTATGCATGGTTTAAAACATAATTGTTAACTTTTCGATTGAAAACAGTTTGTTTTCCTACATAACAAAGTTTCATAGTCTAGAAAAAACTATAAGTCTACTTTCAGAGAGCGCAAACGACGGTCATTTACTAAATCAGTGAAATATCGTATTTGTAGCCATACATCTGTTCAGATTACATTTTATATTGTTCTATTGAATACAGTATGCTCTTCTAGATAACAAAGTTTCACAGTCTAGAAAAATCTGCAATTCTACTCGTAGAGGCCGTAAATTAACCAATTTGATTTACACGCACACATTGAAAATACAGGTCTATCTAAGGATGAAGGAGGTGAGATAGAGCAAAAATTCATGGGGCCAAAGTTGTAGATCATCTTAAATTAGATACAGAAAATGATGTTAGTTTTGCTGTAGAACCGTTTATTTAGGCGCTACAGTCCAGTTAGAGAAACGCTGTTTTTGGCATTTAAAATGTTTAGCACTAAAAAGGCTGCCATCTTTGATTTACTAAGAATTGTTCAAAATACCTTATTACTGTACATCTACAACATAAGTCCTTTGACTCTTCAAAATTTCAGCCTCGTAGGCTTAGTAATTTTTTTATTACAGTGATGAGTGAGTCAGTGGTATTTGCCTTTTATTGGTATAGATTTAACTTTACAAAAACGTATAATTTAGTCAAAGTAAGTAATTATTAGTGATTAAAAGGGAATGTGATATTTTTACATTTTTGTGGTAATATTTTTCCTTATTAGAGGAATGAAACTGTTTAACTATCACTTTTACTATATGTAAAAACGTCTTTGCAGTAGGTATACATTTTTGTAGTAATACCATGTGTTAATCGAGGAATGAAACTGGTTAACTATCACTTTTACTATTATGTAAAAACGTCTTTGCAGTAGGTATACATTTTTTTAGTAATACCACGTGTTAATCGAGGAATGAAACTGGTTAACTATCACTTTTACTATTATGTAAAAACGTCTTTGCAGTAGGTATACATTTTTGTAGTAATACCACGTGTTAATCGAGGAATGAAACTGTTTAACTATCACTTTTACTATTATGTAAAAACGTCTTTGCAGTAGGTATACATTTTTGTAGTAATACCACGTGTTAATCGAGGAATGAAAATGGTTAACTATCACTTTTACTATTATGTAAAAACGTCTCTGCAGTAGGTATACATTTTTGTAGTAATACCATGTGTTAATCGAGGAAAGAAACTGTTTAACACATGGTACATCATTTCCCACTGCATGTATGATATAGACACTCTGATAAAGTAAGTGGCGGATATATGGAAGATCTTTTGTGCTTTCCATCTGTAAAGATTCAACACAGAGGTCTTTAGTGATTGAGTGACAGCATCATCCTTTCCCACTGCATGTATGATAAAGATACTCTGATAAAGTAAGTGACGGATATGTGGAGGATCTTTTGTGCCGAACAGATTTAATTGGCGAGCGAAATCGATCAGAGAGCGACAGGTGGTTTGCGAGAGCTTGTCTTCGATGGGACCACATTCTGACCGTCTCAAATAAAAACCGTGGTTATTTATTACGAAAGCATCGAACTTTTGAAATATTCACTACACACACTTTTACTATTGTGTAAATACGTCTTTGTAGTAGGTATACATTTTTTCGATCATCAGGTATGTTTATTTAAAACTATTTTAATTAAAATTAATTATTAAATGTAATTTCTAACAAACTATTTTAAATGTTTAATTGTTACATGTAAACACTACATACTGTTCAACTAAGTTTTCTTCTTCTTACCTGAAACAAAAAAATTACATTAATTGCTGTCAATAATATTGTATGTACAATATATATATATATATATATATATATATATATATATATATATATATATATATATATATATATGTAGATATATACATACATAAACCATATTATTATGTTAATATAAACTATTATTCTTATGTTTTCTATTATGTAACATGAAATAACATGCTAAGTCAAATATCACATTTAAAGAGAAATACAACTCTGTTGTTCTCCATCTTTACTAATATCCTTATGAACATCTGCCATCACAAAGCTACATCCAAGTTGCAAACATTAAACGTCTGCTTGTCCGATTCAATGAAGACCATCTAATCCATCCGAAAACGATCATTTTCAAACGTGCAATGCTTTTAGCCCACCTATACACGTACAGTGGTATTGGCCCACCCACCCATCCACACATTTACAGTAAATCAAATTTACTGCATACATCTATCATTAATGTTGTAGATATAAGAGACTTCTCTGTAAAACATGTTTAATGCAAGGGGTGTCTTAGTTTTCTCAAGACTTAAGAAGGCGTTTTGTTCGAGGACCTACTTTTATTAGTACTAATGTGTAATAATATTATTGAGTGAACAAGAGCTGGTTGAGTTTGGATCTTAAGAACCTTCACCAACTAATCTATAAATGGGGCACAACAGTAAGTTATTGTATGGAATTTAAGTAAAATGGAATGAATAGAAGGGATCATGGGAATGTGCAAAGATGCATAGTTTTGTCAAAATCAGGGATAGAGGTTTTGTTTCAAAATAGAACACTGCTCTTAAAAGAAAAGAAAATTTCCCTCGGTGATGTGGGTTTAGCTAAAACCTAAAGTTCGTTATATTTGACTTACATGAAAACGTCTTAAAATTACATTTTAATTGTACGAAGCGGTACTACATCCTGAAACAGCCGTACATTGTTGATTATTATCGGTTGACGGTTGTTTAAGTGATACAGTTTAGTGTTTTATCCAGCTGACTTTCTAACCCCATCACCATAGCAACCAAGCCCCCATTGTGACCATAGCCACGCGTATTACCGGATTTCTCGGAACTGTTGGTCAACCTTTTGTAGCCTTACGGTATGCTGGGTCTTCACTATTGTATTTTTTTATAACAAAACCCTTTCAAAGGAACATAGATATTTTAGTAATTCCTTACTTTTTATATCTATCTGAGCTTTACATACTTTTATCTACATCATGCTATAAGTTATATTGAAATGTCCTGTAAGTATGACATATTGAACTGGGTTATTTTCTTGAATTACTATGAAATCTCCTATTTATGTACAAAGAGTAAACATTTTTTTCGTTATTGAAGTTATATCTCCTATGGTCCTATTTTGTAAAAACAGCTTTTAAAAGTAATATATCTAATAACATAGCTTTAGCGAAGATTAGGGTTGAAAATATTACTTTTTATTCATAAACATTATCGTTCTAACTACTAAAAATAAACTAGCAGCAGAAAAAATATCCACTAAGAAAGGATTACAGTGCCAAGATTCTACAAAATATACGTATCATATTAAAAATATATAATAATATACCAACATATTTTTTGGGTTTAAAAGTTTTCCTACTGCTAAGTATAAGATTAATACCTGGTTACAGTCAGTTAATAATGACGATTAACATGGCTGATCACATAATGTCAACTATTCAAACTATTTAGCAATTTTACTATGTTTCAAATTGTTCCACTTTACTGTTTCTTATCCTTAAACTTATGATATATGCTATTGGTAAAGTTTGAATATTACTACATATTAAATTATTTATTTATTTAGAAACATGTATATTAACAGAGACACCCAAGGATAAATCTCTACTGAGTTTATGGGACCCGAAAGTGTCCCAATTTTGAATAAAAAAAAAACCATTTGTATTCTGATATAATATGGTCTGTAAGTTCTAAAACTTTAAGAAAAATCTTATTATATTTTTACTGCCAATATCCTTTAGACGCGTCTTATTTTAATGTTTGGAAAATGTATAAAATCAATTTAAATTCTGAACTATTAAAAAATGCACAATAATTTGCGAACTAGTTTACTAATTTAGTTAGGCATTGGTGCAAAATTAAAATGTATTAAGTTATATTATATTTACTGCCATTTATATAAAACATTGTTATTTATGTTTATAATTATTAACAATTATAATAAATCTGAATTTGTATTAGTTAATTATCTTTTAATTGTGCATGATTTCTATCTGAACGTTCAGTTCTTAAAGCCTACAAATACTTAGATTCCATAGGTCAATGTAAATTTCTGTTGGATGCGAAATTGTAATATTTGCTATTAAGATTCATTTAAATTTATATCACAGTAAAAATTTACAAATTAACAGTCATGGAATTACGCATTTGTAAAGTTATACTGACCAATTCACACTTAAGCAAAAAGAACAATAGAAATTACTACAATTAAAACTAAAAGTTTTATTGGAATGAGCTAAGCTAATATTCTAATTTAAACAATCGTAAGCCTGTAATAGCAGGACATAGAGAGTGGTGATGTTCATGGCAATGAGAGGCACAGCAGTCTTTACGGAGTATAGCATGCATAATGTCAGGGATAGGACAATGAAGTGGTCTCTACATCTCCCTGTAACAAATTGGCATTTCATGTAACCACAAATAATAGTCCATTGTAAAACTGTCCTTGAGGGGCTGGAGTTTTTGACGGAATATTGCATGCATAATGTCAGGGATAGTACAATGGAGCGGTCTCAACATTTCCATGTAACTAATTGGCATTACATGAAACCATAAACAATAGTCCATTGGAACATTGTTCTTGAGGTACTAGAGTGCTTGACGGAATATTGCATGCCTAATGACAGGGATAGTACATTGGAGCGGTCTCCACATCTCCATGTAACAAATTGGCATTTCATGTAACCACAAATAATAGTCCATTGTAAAACTGTCCTTGAGGGGCCGGAGTCTTTGACGGAATATTGCATTCATAATGTCAGGGATAGTACAATGGAGCGGTCTCCACATCTCCATGTAACAAATTGGCATTAAATGTAACCACAAACAATGGTTCATTGTAACACTGTCCTTGAGGGGCTGGAGTCTTTGACGGAATATTGCATTCATAATGTCAGGGATAGTACAATGGAGCGGACTCCACATCTCCATGTAACTAATTGGCATTACATGAAACCATAAACAATAGTCCATTGGAAAATTGTTCTTGAGGTGCTAGTGTGCTTGACGGAATATTGCATGCCTAATGACAGGGATAGGACATTGGAGTGTCCTCATCATCTCTATGTAAATAATTGGAATTTCATGTAACCACAAACAATAGTCCATTGTAACACTGTCCTTGAGGGGCTGGAGTCTTTGACGGAATATTGCATTCATAATGTCAGGGATAGTACAATGGAGCGGTCTCCACATCTCCATGTAACAAATTGGCATTTCATTTAACCACAAACAATAGTTAATTAACAATGTCCTAGGAGTTGGCATAGGATTGAATAGATAGGAGCAGTAAAGTGATGCGTTGATCCATCTCACCTCTACTAAATTAGTTAATGAGTTACACGTACCTGTAAACGATAGCATATCTTATCCTTGGCTCGGTTGGAACTTGAATTGTTGCTAAATTAATTAATAGGTGGGGGGGGGGGGTTATTTTGGCTAGGAAGGCTTGAATTTTAATCGAGGTTACTTATTAATTTGAGTGTATTTTTATTTCTAGTAATGTTTATTTCAATTCAACTGATTCCAAATTTAAATTTATAGTAAACATCAAAACATAATGTACTGAGTTATATGTGAATGTTATGTAATTTTTGCCTAAGTATATTATTTTGAAATGACAATATAATATTTCCATTCACAACATAGTTGTACATATTACGTTCAAATCAATATTTTACTCAACACAGTAAAATAACTGATGTTTTTTTCTTAGATCAAGCCAAGAATAAAATTTCTCAGTTGTTATTTGCGAGTTTGTACATGATATTTAACGCAAGATTTCCACGACATTGTACATATTCATGTTGACTAACCAATTAATGATATTAAAAAACGTTTTTTTGAAAAGTCTCACTACATAAATATTTTTCGTTCGGGAAACAGCTCATAATGTCTGACTATCATAAGACAACGCCAAAGTAACATTTCCGCTTTATATATATTCATTTATATATCTTCCCTATATATTTATCCCTAAAATCTACACGTGTTGCTTGATGTTAGCTATTACGTACGTAATTTGTATAATTGCAAAGCATCTTAATTGACATACTATGATAGAATCGGTCATGATCATTTTAAAATAAAGAAAAATGTCATTTTAAATGCAATATACAACTATGTCCACGTTTGTTTTGAGAGACCAAAAGGAGCCGATTTGGATAAACTTGTTTCTCACTCGTTTAGTTTCTACTATATTATTATTAACGTCCCAGCAGTAATGATACTGCAAACGTAAGATGAATATGTAAGTTATAATCTATACATAAACAGTTTCAATTGACTAAAATAAGTAGTAAAAGTTACTTGTTTATTAGTTACATGAATGATACATTTAATTTATTAATTTTTTGTTTGGTTTACTTTGACAGAAGTAAACTTGGGCTAAGGTGAAGTATATTTAAAATCTGAACAAAAATAAAAGTGATTTTGAATTAATTATGACTGAGTGTTAACTAATCCGTACAACTGTGTAAAGCCTTATTATGTTTACTAAGTTCGGTTCAAACACATACATCCTAACTATCACACATCAGCTGCTGATGAACCTTGTTACAGTAGGTTAATCACAAGTTAACTTTACAAATCAACAAACGCCTTACAAACACAATCAATTGACGTAGGAGATATTGTAAGTAGTCTAACTTAACTACTTTTATCCTTTAACAAAATAACAACTATTTGTTATATGGATCTATAAATAGTTATAGTTCTTATCCATAGGTTGAAGAATATTTGTTATGAACTTCCTTGTAACGGCTATTTATTCTCGTTGAAGTTTGTTTGAAGTGCCATACAGATTGTCACCTGGAACGGACGTTTATTCTAACTGAAGTTTGTTTGAAGTGCCATGCAGACTGTCACATGGATACGGACGTTTACTCTAACTGAAGTTTGTTTGAAGTGCCATGCAGATTGTCACCTGGAAACGGACATTTACTCTAACTGATGTTTGTTTGAAGTGCCATGCAGATTGTCACCTGGAATCGGTTGTTTACTCTAACTGAAGTTTGTTTGAAGTGCCATGCAGATTGTCACCTGGAAACGGACGTTTACTCTAACTGATGTTTGTTTGAAGTGCCATGCAGATTGTCACCTTGAATCGGTTGTTTACTCTAACTGATGTTTGTTTGAAGTGCCATGCAGATTGTCACCTGGAAACGGACGTTTACTCTAACTGAAGTTTGTTTGAAGTGCCATGCAGATTGTCACCTGGAAACGGAAGTTTACTCTAACTGAAGTTTGTTTGAAGTGCCATGCAGATTGTCACCTGGAAACGAACGTTAACTCTAACTTAAGTTTATTTAAAGTTCCTTTTAGATTGTGACATGGAAACGTATATGTAATCTGATTTTTATCCAGTAGAATGACGTATATTTTCAGAATACCAAAAGTAAATGTGTATATAAATGATTAATATTTTTTCATAGTTATTTTTCCGGCAAACCAATATCAAAATACTATCACTACAAGTTAACATTACATTTTTATGGCAGCATTTTAAAAAACCACACAATAAATGGTTAATAATAATTACCATCTGTGAATATTTTGTATCTTCATAAGCCGAAGAATTATCCCTCATAGATTTTTATAGACCTGTAGATTTTTATATAAATTGTATTAATTAGAAACTTTCCGTTTGCTAACAAAACGTAATAAACATTTATTTAGAGATTTTTATAGATAAAGGCATACCTGACTGTTTTTACGTGAATATCAAGCATACAGTGTAATTTATAATATGAAAAAGGCTTGGGACGTGAGATACAAAGCGTATTGACGGCACATACAGGATCATTTAGTACGCCATCCTTCACCTTCCACAACAATATGAAACGTCTCAGTGTCATATTAGTTGTTAGCCTTTGGCATTTAACAATGAGAAAACTATAAACACTCTAAAAACATTGAATACTTTGGTTTATAATTAGATAAATCATTTTATGCATTATGTTTGATAAATATTGCTTATTTTTGTAAGACTATTATTAATCATATAAAAGATTATTATGTACATACAACATCTAAGTGATTTAAATGTTTTAATTCACTACAAATATTAATAGTTGATAGTATGGATTTACAACTCTTATTCTGTTCAGTTATAGTTATATTTTATTACAATATGACTTTAAATGTCTCTAACAAAATTGTTTCCTTGACAAACACAATTGTACGACAGCACAATTAATTATTACGTACTTTAATTCTATAGGTTAAACTTGTCTTGTTCTTATGAAGACTAACCATTTCTTATAGCTGGATTGATATTATATTTCTCTCCATATTTTACTTTTTATTCCTTATTTTAAAAAATTTGAAAAATTGAAAAACGAAAAAGGCACTTTTATACTGAAAAGAACTTCTAATTACCATACAACTGTTTTTTCAGCAGTATTATCTCATATATTTCAAAGGAATCTATACGAGAAAGTAATTTGGCCAGTAAGACATGTCGTTTTTATTAGTGGCTAAAGTTTTTACCGTACAGAATATCTGAATTGCAAGTGGTCATGGTCCTGCACACACATTGATGTATATCGGACTAAACAAATTAATAGAACTAAGGGTTTTTTAATATTTTAAAGTTTAGTACTACAGTCATGTGACTATAATTATAACTTTTCTTTATTTAAAAAACTGTACTTATAACTATAATTATTATATCATATAGTTATAATATAAAATTATAAGTTGTACAATATAAACTTATACAACCTATTTAAAATGATTTTTAAATTTATTGAAACGAATTAAAATATATGCTTGTCTTACGCATATAAAAGTAATTTATCGTAACTATACATTCATTAAGGCTTACAGCGTGAACAAATATTTAATTTTACTACCACTAGAAACCGAAGAAAACGTTTCAGGAAACTAATGAGAACTATTTTCTTAAAAAGTAGAAATTATGAAATAAATAAAACTTATTGAAAACATTCCTGTCAACTGCGTGTTAAAATATAAATGCTATGAATAAACGGGATTTTGAGTAATAAAACCATTAAGTTGATGCACATTAAAAATTAGGAATAATTCAGTACTTTTTTTGTTCTAACTTTACACAAATTACTAAAATTTATTACATTATAATTTATTTGTAAAAAACCTTCTACTCGGGAACATATACTTGTAGTTTAGACATAGACAGTAGTCTATATTTTACAGTTGAAAACAGGTTGACTTTTACCTAATAATAAACTGACGAAATAAACTCTTAAGGCGTACAAAACAAAAGAAAGATGAAAGGTATTTGAAAAAAAAGCTGGGACCGAAAGATAAAGATAAAAAATGCAATACAATGGTCAGAGGCTGTCTTACGTACAACTTTTAAAACATTCATAGTGGCAAAAGAGCCCCCCAATACAATCAAGTTTGTGAACTTCCTGTTATTTTGTAAACTTTCTTAAACATGATCACGTAAGGACATCAAAGACTACCAAACATGTAATGACTGTTTACAGGTTTGGAGCCATGGTTTTATTATGGTAGCCCGTCCATTACCTTTTACTATAGTTATTTCCTTTCCATCAAAATTAAATGTAATTACATTTCGTTGACTTGTATAAGATTCTGCAAAGATGTAACCGTTGTCAATTACGTATGATGAGTGCGGTGAGGAGCCTTAGAGTGACCATTACTTCAGATTATTTAGTTGCTATAAATGTTTCAATAATTTAATAGATAATTTAAATATGTTTTATTTGTCTAATATACTTTTGTAGAAATATCAATTTAAAAACAAGATCGATGAATGTCGACGGGATATTGTACATACAAAAAACTGAAATCAACTTATTACTACAAAGAGTTATTTAGTTGAATTACTAAACTTCGTATAACAAAAATGTATTTATAAAACAAAGTTATGGTCATTACTTTAACTTAAAAAAGCACACTAATTAGTGTTTTCATGTTAAAGAGGAAAACAAATGTAATGGGAATAATTCAATTATAACTCCTGTAATTTCTTGAATAACGTAACCATACAACATTATCTTCCTTACAAATACTATTACAAAAGAGATGTAAATTAGGATTCAAAAGAGTTTTATATTTAAAAGTTTAATAATTTTGTAGTTTACAGATACACTGTGAATACTAGCAATACTATATATAACTAGCGAAACGCTTTAATACACTATTTATCAACGAATGTTTAGTTTAGTTTTTTAGTTTACAGATTTTAGTAAACTAAGGTTTAGGATGGGTCTATTTTAATGCATTATTTAGTGATATACATGCTAAACTTGTCGTAGGGAAAATGTGATTTTGATAACAAACTGAAACAAAACAGTAAGAAAATTATTTAACTTCAAATTTGGTTTCAGATATTAGTTGGCAAACTTCTTTAATAAATTAAGTGGTTTGACAAGTACCTAAAAATAATACATTACAGAGTTGATAAATCATGATACGTTTGCAAATGTTGATATTTGATATATAAATAATACATCCTGTTTATTTTTGCATATATTTATATGTTCCATAAACAAAAAAATTAACCTCAATTGCAGTTCTGTACGCCTGTCAAAGCGATTTACTGACGCATCTAAAACTATGCAGCAAATGGAAATTATGTTCTTTGTAAACTTTGCTGAAGTCTGTACCTATTATCCTAAGTATAAAGATGGAGAAACAGGATCGCTGGGAGGGCGGCCACCTGTCCTGAGAACTCCTTTAACATATTCACACGAACTTGGTTCTCCAGTTGAAACTTAGTTAGGAATTTTACGTTTACAAGAGCAAAGAAGCGGCTAAGTATTCAACAGTTTATATTTGTTGTACACTTAAAACAATGGTTAAACAGTTTTATCAGACATTTGTATTTTTGTATGCTCTAATTTTTGGTAAAAAGCATTATTTAATATATTTAATACAAATTGTGAACAAATCCTCTAATAAGATAGGTATAAATGAAAACTAAATATTAAATAATACCCATATTATTAACAATAGTTACAAATGATACTGCTGGCAATAAACGTATTGGTCATCAATCACGAATTTTTAGTAGCTGATCGAGTTTGTCATAAACGCCCAGATATAAATATCAACGGATTTCTAGTAAAGTATCGATAGAACAATTAATAAAACTAAATAATCTGAATGATGGAAAAATATATTTAAAAGTAGTTTGTTGTACATTATTTTATTAAAATGACTCTCGTTAGAATTTCCGTATGCAGTATGTACAGGTAAGTAAGTTTGTAACAGTTAAATGGTTTTTTTTTTTGTTATAACATATTAGCTACCAAAAATTGTTACTAAATGATTCATATTATTACATTGTGTAACGATATTACAAAATACTATATTTAGTAAATTTCTTCATATTTTCCGTCATTATTGTAAATAGGGTCAGTTAAAAAACTAAACTTTTTTGAGACTTGAAAATGCATAGTGTTGATGACTATGAATTTAGTCTGTCTGGAATTGTGATCTTAATATATATATATATATATATATTCCATATACATTTTAATAATATGCAATAGATTTTAAATTAAACTAGTAATAGTGTGATAAAAATGGTAGAAGGTACAATGTTAATTCCGAAAAAGAGTGTTTCTTATTTGTTAAGGCAAATTTCTATTGTTTAATGCTCTGGAACTCGTATATCTGTGAGCAGATTTACCACAACAACACGTTTTATCTTGTAGCTGCAGTCAATCGTAGCCTTTTTGTTTATTCAGGAAGATACCTTAGAATTATGCTTACTAATTGTCGGTTCCACTCTTTGTGGAATAATAAGTTAATCTTTAGTTAGTTGAATCCCTCATTATTCTACGGTTATATAACGAAACCCAGTCATCAGCTGTAACATGTCAACATGTCAATAGATTGATCACAGATAGAATGTACTCATCGTATGCCTTAATTTTGAATTATCTAACGTCGAATAGAACTGTTGTTAAAGGATGTGTTTTGTAATATTCATCTCAACGACAGAAGAATCTATTAAATATGCCAATACCATTACATTTAGTGATAGAAGCATGAGTGATACTCTTATCTTAAGATTGTATATCATACAACGTGTACAGGTAACATGGTGAACACTGCTTTATGATAAATAACACTACTCAACAGGTAACAAGTTGTACACGCTTTATTATAAACGTTTAAAACATGATTTCTTGTTTTAGAATTGGGTACATTTAACCTACATTAAAAAAATAGTTGTTTCTATTTTAAATATATTTTCCACGCTTTATTTGTAAATGTTCATATTCTGACTATTTTCATCCACCATTTCATAAAGTAGCTCCAAAGAAAATGAGGTGTTGAGGAAGTATATTTTGATATATGAACATCTGACTGGGTTTTAACGCTCCCAGTAAGTGGGAGAGTGGTTTTGACAAGCCCTATAACATCTCCAGTAAATTGAAAGTGTATCCTACAATTCTTCAAGTTTGAACAATTAGTTTAATTCCAACAAAATACTATACCTTGATCATTCTATTCTCATTCATTTCTAGAGTTCAACATCAGTTAACTCTAGGAGCTCTAAGAGAGTTATATTTTGAGCTCCTATAAGATCAGGCCATAGGTTTTTAACTTATTAATAAACTATGACAGGG
Source organism: Stictocephala bisonia (assembly GCA_035578905.1). Taxonomy (NCBI): domain Eukaryota; kingdom Metazoa; phylum Arthropoda; class Insecta; order Hemiptera; family Membracidae; genus Stictocephala; species Stictocephala bisonia. The sequence goes on along the minus strand of JAQJVL010000927.1, from coordinate 146,264 downwards.
GTACTTGTTGAATATTAAACCATATTAGACCAACTTTTTAGAGCTTGATGACAATTAAAGTTTTAAATTTACAAATCAGTAAAATATAGTTATTTGTTCAATCATTTCTAAGATGCCGATCATAGAGATATGGATTAATATGAGGGGTGAATGAGTATAGATGAACGAGTAAAGTCATTGTTACTATCTGAGCTCGACTTAGCTCAGAAGGACTATTAATAGCCAAAAACCAGGGCAACTATGGGATCTACAGCTTTACGTGGGATCCGAACCACGTAGAAATGGTATTTACAGCTAACTGAAAAGTCTGACATTATGTTTTCTTCTGAACATCTAAACCTTCGCTACCACCCAACATGGACATTCCAGACTTCTCTATTAGTGCCAACGTCGATGGTAACCATTAAGTGGACCCTGCATCGGGATTAAGAGGACCGAGCATAGAACCTATCGCCTTCAATCTCCTCATGACTCTGTCCATAAGTAGCTGAACCCATTGCGTCACCAGTGCCGACAATGAAATGAACTATCATAGTTTCCATAAATTGGGCTAGATTATATTTAATACTATACTATAATACTATAGGTGTATTCATTCTATATGTGTATATTCGTCACATTATTACGGCCAGTTTTGAGGTAGGCCATTTTTGTGGTGTGATCTAAACTAAATCCAAATGTCCTTAGTTGAGTTGAAAGTAAGCGGTGACGAACAAACAATCGAAGTCTTTAGAGAAGTCAATGAGAGTAAGTATGGCAGCTGGCCTAAGTTCCTTAACACGTAGAATGTCATAAGTTACACGTAATAGTGCAGTGTTTGTACTGTGGTTGAAACGAAACCCCGATTAAAAATAATGAGAAAAATCTGTCTTAAGAGTAAGAAAATCTTAATTGATAAAATAGAAGCATTACTTGATACTCTAAAGCCTTGTTGAAATATTGGGTTTTATTCACTGGTGACACACTTGACTATTTCCATTGTTTGAGAATAATTTGCTTCTTTATTGTAGCATAAATGAATGGAAAAGTCATGGAAAAGTAGCTAATGTGATTGTAATTATTAGATATAGATATAAATGTTATAGGTGCTTGTAAGACTTTATTAATTGTGATATTGGCTGAAAACCAATATATATATATATATATATATATATATATATATATATATATATATATATATATGTATCGCATTTGGATTAATTTTTATCCAGTTTATGCAATCCTCTATTGATTTAGGATCGCAAAATTTGTTAGAGGAGGCTAAGAAATTATGCAACTAATTCAAGGTGATATGGGAATAAAACTGTGAGGTTTGTTTTCTTACTCAAATTTTATTGACTAAGCTGCAATTGATTGGAACATTGCTATTAATGACTGTTTCTTTTCCTGAAATAAACTGTGATAATTTCTCAACCTAGAGTTCTGTATAAGCCGTTTTAGCACCATAGCCTCCTCCTCCGCTAGCTGCACGATAAAGAGCATTACGCCGAGACATCAAGTTCCAGATGTAATCCATTGGACTGACCGATTTATATTGACTATTGTTATTACCTCTTTTATAACGGTAAATGGTTATAATTAAGGAGAATGATCATGAATTTACTCTGTTCGCCATGTCAATAACAGAAGGTAACTATTGAATAGCATCTCAGTCAAGAAAACTATGATGAGAGATTTAAATGTCATCGATCTAATTTAAACATAACTACTTATTGAAACATATTATTGGTACTTATTGTGAGAAGACAAAGGAAACCAGATCACGGCATGTTACTCTGGTAACAGGAATTTGACCAAAATATAAAGACTGATCGCTGACTAACAAGAGAATACTTCAAGTGTGAAAATACGGGAAGTGTGAAGCATTGGACTGAGGGGAAAACACGAAGTTGCAAGATTTAAACATTGAAGTGAGGTGTGTGTATTCATAACTTATATTAGGCTTTCACAGGTCAGTATTGAGGTCATCCACGACAAGGGATCGACTATAACTAGGTAAATAACTCAAGAGAACACTTTAAAAATAAACAAGATGACCAACCCCTGAAGTCTGTAGTAGACAGTCAAAAGCAGAACATCTGCTGAATATACTGATTTCAATACACTTATATTGGGGTCTAGATGAGTATTAAAATGGCGTGGAATGAAGTAATGTAGCTTTTAAACCCTCCCTAAAAACATACTCACACCAAAATTCCTACTTTATATATATTTTATAGTAACGAGACAATGGAACTAAATTTGACTGTTTACTAGGTTTTAGATCAGATTCAGAGACAGACCAATAATACTGAAAAAATAACTCTAAGTTCATCAATATGCACTGAACTTGACTGTTCTTGTACATGTGCCAACTTTAAGTGTCTAGACTACGGTTTAGGTTCAGATAAGCCGTCAGTGATGACGGTGGGATTTGGTATTGATGGTGGGTAAAGAGAAGACGAGGAGGGGTCATGACGCCAGAACGGTAAACAGTAATCGGGTGGGGCCACCAATGTGACAAGAGCGAAAGTCAATAGATGCGATGGAACAGTTTACATAGGTACTCAAACTCACGATCGCAACAGTTGAAATGTACGAAGTATCTGTGTAAAAATAGAGTAATCTGAAATCAAAAAAAGTAAAAAAAAATAATCATTCTCTAATGAAACATATATTACTCCACACTGTATAACACTTATAATGAGTTTGTGGTAATATTTGTTATTTATCTTTAACAAACAAACTTAAACTTATGTATTGAATTTAATTTTTAACTAAACAAAATTAATTTACAATTCATTTTCATTCATTATTCATTTATTATGACGCAGATCGTCAAGATATGGGCAGATATGAGCGGCGAATGAATGTGATGAGTGTAGATGAACGACTGTAGTTATCTTAAAAAATATCATCGCTGTTTCATATTTGTTTAAATATTTACTACTTAACTAGCATACACTCAATGTCATAAAAAATGTCTGAATAGAACTTTGGCTTTAACAGTGAAAGGTAAAATTATTATGTCATTTTACAGCGAGATTTAATTGAAACCAGTTTACCTATTAATAGGTGGACAAATAACTTGGTTTCTCATCAATTTTTGGAAGTAGGTTTGTGATTTTGACAAGCCTTCTGTCATAACGGCAGTAACTTGTAAGTGAAGCTAACGATCCTTCAAGTTTAGTGATTTATTTTGCAGTCCCCTCAACTTACTTCTGACGTCTCATTTTTCTGTTAACCTAACGTTTTGCACTTGTTTAAGATGATAATACCCTGGCCTTTTAATAGTTTTATAACACGAGCAGTACAAACACTATCACTGACCTGCTTTACATTTAATTCCTATAGATTTTTAATTAGCATAATACGTGTTGGTACATATATAGTACAAGTAAACGTCACACAACACAAATTTATTACAATATAAGCACAAAATGCACATATATATTACAATACAAGTACAAAATGCACAAATATTATGGTGATCGATTTTGGTGAACCACGCTCACCTTTCTCAGACCAGAGGGATTCTCAAAAGAATGGAAAATGGTGTGATATTTTCCAAATAACAACAACTCAATTATTTAATTCTTATAAAGTGACAATAAAACGGTATTTAAATAATAATTTTGACTGTCACTCTTTTTTATAAAATTATTATTTTTTTTAAAGTGAGAGTGAAATATTAATTTTACAAAATATTTAAGTATTGGGAAGAAATGTCATATTATTGGAGGGGCTTGGAAAGGGCTGTCTTATTATTTTATGCTAAGTTAAAAGCATATTGTATTTAAGTTATTAATGTAATTATATTTTATTAACAACATACCTCGTATGAAGTAGTTTACCTAGATTTGAAAGATTTTTTTGCCTTAACATAGCTAAGAGCGTAGTGCTCATATATACTAAATATTACACAACAAACCTAATATATATTTAATTATATATTAAAACATCTTGTACTCAATGCAAACATCCGTAGATCTGCAGCCGACAGTTCTTTTAAAGTCTCCTCTTATTAACAACACTTATAATGTTATATAGTTAAGAGTCATGTTGGAATAAGAAATATAGTGTTTTAATATATTTTAAGTGGAAGTGTTGATATTTTTTAACATATTTCTACACATTTTAAGGATATATCATTTGTAACTATCCTTTGTTAAGTCAGACTTGTAAACGAGCAAGAGACAATGCGAAAGGCAAAGATCAAACTCTAAGCCGGACAAACATATATAAGGTGGTCTTACTGTCGACTTTAAAATAGGACAGGAAAAACATTATGTTACAAAGAATAGCTCAGCAAGAAACAACGAGCAAGAAGTACTGGAGGTGAATAGACACGTGACTTCCCCACAACATACCAACATACATTATCACCCACCCACTCATTGATCTATGGTGGTATTGACCCACCTACCCACCCATAAACTTACGATAGTATTGACCCACCTACAAGCTCATTGATCTACATTATTATTGATCCACTCACCCTTCTATTCACGCACTCTAGTATTGAGTTAGTAATTATTATTCCTAAATTATTAATTAATTTTGGTATGAAACATTTGTATGCTATCTTTTCCCACCTTATTACTGTGAATTAATGTTCATAAATAAGTCGATATTAAATTAACACTATTTTATAGCATAAACTAACTGCTTAAATTTACGATATCACTTAAAAATTAGTGCCGAAATTTAAATCATACTGTCATATAACACTAATACACATATATGTTTAGCTTGTTCGTTATGTATTCAGTTGACTAAAGTGTTACCTTGAGAATAATCACAATATTATTAATACAAACGTGTTTAGCTTGTTCGTTATGTATTCAGTTCACTAAAGTGTTACCTTGAGAATAATCACCATATTATTAATACAAATATGTTTAGCTTGTTCGTTATGTATTCAGTTGACCAAAGTGTTACCTTGAGAATAATCACCATATTATTAATACATATGTGTTTAGCTTGTTCGTTATGTATTCAGTTGACCAAAGTGTTACCTTGAGAATAATCACCATATTATTAATACATATGTGTTTAGCTTGTTCGTTATGTATTCAGTTGACCAAAGTGTTACCTTGAGAATAATCACCATATTATTAATACATATGTGTTTAGCTTGTTCGTTATGTATTCAGTTGACCAAAGTGTTACCTTGAGAATAATCACCATATTATTAATACTGATATGTTTAGCTTTTTCGTTATGTATTCAGTTGACCAAAGTGTTACCTTGAGAATAATCACCATATTATTAATACAGATATGTTTAGCTTGTTCGTTATGTATTCAGTTGACCAAAGTGTTACCTTGAGAATAATCACCATATTATTAATACATATGTGTTTAGCTTGTTCGTTATGTATTCAGTTGACTAAAGTGTTACCTTGAGAATAATCACAATATTATTAATACAAACATGTTTAGCTTGTTCGTTATGTATTCAGTTGACCAAAGTGTTACCTTGAGAATAATCACCATATTATTAATACATATGTGTTTAGCTTGTTCGTTATGTATTCAGTTCACTAAAGTGTTACCTTGAGAATAATCACCATATTATTAATACAGATATGTTTAGCTTGTTCGTTATGTATTCAGTTGACCAAAGTGTTACCTTGAAAATAATCACCATATTATTAATACAAATATGTTTAGCTTGTTCGTTATGTATTCAGTTGACCAAAGTGTTACCTTGAGAATAATCACCATATTATTAATACAGATATGTTTAGCTTGTTCGTTATGTATTCAGTTGACTAAAGTGTTACCTTGAGAATAATCACAATATTATTAATACAAACGTGTTTAGCTTGTTCTTATGTATTCAGTTGACTAAAGTGTTACCTTGAGAATAATCACCATATTATTAATACAAATATGTTTAGCTTGTTCGTTATGTATTCAGTTGACCAAAGTGTTACCTTGAGAATAATCACCATATTATTAATCGTACAAATATTTAATACTGAATGATTACAGCTGGTTTTGATATTGACATTACTGTGTTTTATCTGAAGTTGTAATTAGAAAATATAGATAACAAGTCATTTATAACAAATAAGTTAATCTAGTTTAAACAAATCCTTTTGGAACAAAAACATACAAAATAATAACTAAAGTAATTGCACTGTATATACATATCTCATTCAGGTGTATTATTTGATTTAAATGTAACATAAATCTTGTGTGCTTTAAAAAAAAACAACTCAAAACACTTTGAAGAGCTGAATTGACATACATTTGATAACAAATTAGGCACAAAATTGATCTGAATAAAGTAATCAATATTAAGATGTTTAAATTTCATAATATTGATCAATCTTAGTCTTTGTAACTGAATTATTAACATCTCATATTTACTTCCGCCTTAAATTGCTCCATGTGAAATTAAAATAGTTTCAAATTCTCAGAATGTCCAATTATACATTTAGTTTACATTTGACCTTTCGCTTACATGTTAGGCATTAGCAGACATAATCAATTCTTAGTAATTACTCAAAAAAGAAAGCTGTTTATTTATTTAATACAAAATTTTGAATTAGTAAATCATTTAATTTTAATATCGTGGAATTTTTCGAGGTATTTATAAAGTATTAATTATAAATTTAAAATTGTTTTCTTAGCTAATTGTTAGTAATTGTGTTTCTATTAAAACATATATTCTGAAAAAGATGAATCCACCTAAACAAAAGTTATCGTCAATTATTCCTGCAAAAGGCCCCAATGTTATTATAATGAAAAATAATATGTTCTATTTAGTTCAGCAGGTATGAATGGTTAGATAGAATAAAATTAGGTAATGTTTTTAAAAACTAAATCATCACTGTTTCTGTCTTGACATTATTATTACCTATATAGTATTTGTATTTAAAACCGGAAAAATACTGCTCGAAAAAAAAAACAGTTATTTTTACTAATAAGATGGAATTTTTCTGTATAGCTGATTGACTTTATTAAAAAATATATTTAGCATCATAATATAAAATAATATATTTTAATTAGAATAAACTTCGATGTAGAATAGGTTTTAAGTAACTATCAAGTTGTTTAACTTAAAATTACTTTTTTAGATTACGTAGTTGACATTTTCATTGATAAATGGTGATAATCTACCATATACAGACACTGATACTTTTTTCAATTACTAGCCAATCGTAGACCCCCTCCTTTAGAAATCACGACCCTTCACTAATGGCCCCTTTTCAACCCTTAATGGCCTGCCTCACTTCTACTACCTGTTTATGTAATTTTTTAGTAAACGCTACGTTTATAGCTATTTACTACAATATTGTGTTGATAAAAAATCACTTGTTGGACAAAAAATCACTAAAAGTGACTTTCAAAGACGAAATGTAAATATATTTTACCGACACATATATTTCCCATATACATTTACAGGTCGTTTATTATTGTTATATTGCCCTACATTGTAAGGGTTAGAGATGTTGACCCCCCATGATATATACTACAGTATATACACGGAATAATACAATTATGTATTATTCCCCCTCTTAAACTCTTATTTTTGTATTTTTGATAATTTTGTAATTATACAATTAATATTTAGGTTATAGACCTAAATGTTTAAATTTTATCAATAAATGTTATACCTTCAATTGAATGTCTGTCAGTTTTAACATTTCTAAAGATTGTTATACTATATTTATTTTGATAATTTAATTTTCTTTCCAATTGTATCTTAGAAATATATAAAAATAATATATACTTGTGAAACTATTTATTATAGGGAGAAATAAGTAGTAGTTAGTTAAATATTAAGTAAGTTGCAAAATAATTAAGGGTTTTTGTTAAACCCTTAATTATTTATTTTTGTATATACGCCTTAAAAGCTTTATTTTTTTCTTTAAAGAACTATAGTAACAATTTATTAGGAACATCTATGACACTATGTTCAATATTGTGTCACAGGACGCCTACAAACAGCATGCCTGGTCATGACACATAATTACAGCTGTGATATGAAGGCACTAGTCACTTTGAGGTACGTGACACATCGTCTCAAATCAGGACATCAAATAAGCCTGATTTAGGCATCAAAGGCTGCTACGACCGTCAACTACTATTAGGAGATTGTGTATAAAACCATACCAGGTTTTTCCACTATTGGAAAATTTAAAAAAAATTGTATTCGATAAATCATAAGTACCTACTTTCATAAACAACATTTTAATAAGAAATAGTAGCGTTTAAACTCAAAATCTGATTTTAATTACAAATGTTTAAGTGCGACATAAAAATGTACAAAATAAAGACAAAATTAAACCACGTGATTTTAACAATTCATTTTACAGTTTTAATATTTTAGTAATTTTTTAACAGCGTACAAAAGTGTTTGTATTGCGAATTCATGTATACATGAGTGTATAATAGCATGAAGTCGATAGGTATTGCGAGTTCATGTATACTAATAGCATGAAGTCGATAGGTACTGCGAGTTCATGTATATATGAGTGTTTAATAGCATGAAGTCGATAGGTATTGCGAGTTCATGTATATTAATAGCATGAAGTCGATAGTTATTGCGAGTTCATTTATACTAATATCATGAAGTCGATATGTATTGTTAGTTCATGTATACACATTAAGTATTACTGATCAATGGAGCACGAATATTTTTCCTCAATGAAACGTTAAGGGAATGAATTGTTTTCCTCAAAACCTAAGAATGGTTGCTGGAGCACCCTACATTCTTGGTAAGAAAAGGTCAAAATACCCTGTTGAGTGGACAAGACCTTTAAGTTAAAATTAATTAAAAAAATAGAGCCTTTATTTCAATATAACCAGGAATGAGGCTTTCTACATGAGCATTATATAAATTTAAAGTAAAATAAAGGAAATATAGTAAATTTTTCAATTTGTATAACTATGTGTACTCCTACATTTTCACTGCAAAATCGTCAGGTACTAAAATTACAAGCCCGCTTGTTTAACACTATACTAGTGCCTGGATCTAGGTTAATATACAGTGGTATTGATCCATCCGCCCACCCATACACGTACAGTAGTATTTTACGTTTTAAACCAGCCATACTTTACGTTTTAAAACAGCCATAAAGTTGCAATGTCAATTCTTGTTAGATAGATGCCCAACTAATCATAAAATTTAGTGTCTCGTCCAAGTCATGTTGTAACAGTTGTCATACCCAGGCCGGTTACTGAATGTATCGGAACTGTCCGTTAACCTTAGCTACCAAACTGTACGCTGGGTCCTTATTTTTATATTAATCTGCAATTAAATAGTGTTATATATTATACCTGACCTGGATGTGTAAATGTTTACACCGTGATTAATCATTTGCAATCGTCTGCCATTTACATTTTAATAAAATCAATACTATTTATTTAATCGCTGTGAAATCGTCAAGCTAAAAACACTAAGCATCAATGCTAGAATTAGACATTTCAATTCAATGGAACAACACTGTAAACAGATTTATTACGTAATAGATAACAAGCTACTTTTAATGATAATTATTAGAGTATGGTCTTGTTAATTAAAAATTATATAAACGTTTTCAAATTGATTCAATAATACTATTTTATGCGTTTTACTATATTCTTAAGGTGAGTCGTCAGTTTAGTAAAACGCACACTAATTCAGCCAAATAAATAAAAGTTAAGTAGAATAAATAACAATAACTGAATGACCATAGCGTGCTAAAATATTGAGGTATTTGTGCAAAATTAAATCAATATAAAAGTTTATTTATATTTATGGTAATTTAAAATATTTTATTTATATTTCACATATTATCTTTTTATAATTCGTTAGTTTTAAATTAACATTTGAATATATAATTCCTGTATGAACGTCCAGCCTATTTATAGCCATTATCTTCCTACATTTTAAGGTTAGTCTTTTTGTGATACATTTAAAATAATAACTTTTTCATTTATGATTGGTTTAATAAGATAAGATAGATTTGATACAAAATTCGGACCAATCACTGAAATCGCTGATATTAGTTGAGAGGATTGAGAATACTACAATTTTAAAAAGATTCATGAAATGAACAAATAATGCTAAACAAATTTATTGCTCCAAATGTTTGTTTTATTTGTCCTACACATTGGAATACTTTATTATGAAATGATACTAAATAAATTCAATGATGTGATTGTTATCCATACGAATCTATACTCAAATAGTTTGCAATGACCTAGTGAAGGAGACTTGATGCAGCATGTGATAGCTGACGACTACTCTCAAGTGATTGGATCCCCTACAAGTGGAATTGCTTTCAAGAATTCTTCAGCATTAGATAGAATTTACCAATCTGTAGATTTTACATATATATTTAGTTTAGCAGATACTCACTAAACAACTGCATCTTTATTACTATTTAATAAAATAGTTTTACACTAAAATGAACACAACATTTATTCTTGTTTTGGCTAGGTTATTTTATTGATGTACATAACAGTATCAAGTATCAAATATACTCAACATTTAAATCTACTCAGAGAATCATGATTATTTATCAAAATTTATCTCAATATTATTCAACTGAGCGGAAAGCTTTTTTCAACTATATTGCGTCGGTTTGTTTTGCAAAATCAACTTAATGTTTAGCATATTGTTTAATATACATTTAAAATCAATTAAATATACCAATTATTTTATGGTTAATATAGTAACGTTGTTCCTATCTAGACATGAACTTTATAAGAAACTCATAAGTGTTGTGACTAAAATCATCAATGTATTTAACTTCGTACAAAAAGTAAATATATATATATATATATATATATATATATATATATATATATTAAGAGGGTAAATGTATACTTTTTGAACCATATTTCGGTATAATACTTTTGAACCAATTATAAAATAACCAAATTTCGAATAGATACGTTTTTAATTCAGGTCTGTTTCTTATTTTAGGGTGAATGTCCTAGATGAATCAAAATATATTTTGGTTAAATTTCAGGATATTAAATTTGTAAATCTTTGAAGACACATACCTATGCAAAAAAGCATCTTTATTGCGTATCACGACAGAACGTTGTGCTCCATTACAAATAGTTTGATATCTTAACCATATAAAAGCACAAATATATCACCATAATTAAACGATAAATAGTTATGATTAATACAAGTGAGACATTTATTGATCGTAAAACGGATACATTTACCTTGGTACTAGTTTTGTTAAATAGTTTTAAACACAAATAAACTGCAATGAAAATGCTTTTCTACGATTCCTCCTTTGAAGCTCAAAGGGATATTTCCAATACGTAATGATGCGTTTAGCATAGCTTGAGTTTGTTAGTTCTCTGTGACATTCACTGCATCTATCATTATTCGTTAACATTTGCTCGAATCCTGTTTGAATTCAAGAGAAATACAGTCGTCATAGTGAAAGAAATAAACCTCCCATTATATGGGTAGTTTTGTCGACTGCTAAGGTCTATCATTCTGTTATTGTTAACAATATACATTCCAATGTATGTAAATGAAAATATTTTATTTGTTGTATAGCAATGCTGCTATATAGCATTGACAAAACCATGTCAAATGGGACAATTCCAACACTCACTATTTTATGTATACATATACATTATACATATTAAAATCTTAAACATTTCGAAATAGTCAAGTATTAACTTTTTATTAATTTATTGTTTTATTTTTTTATCGAATTAAGTAACAATATACAGAATTGTGTGTGTTGTATGCCACAAAATACTTAAATGTACTTAACATTCAATTGTACTCAGAGAATAATTTTTCACACATGATCTAAATATTCTTGAACCTAAATGCTTTTTTCGAAATACAGTTTAAAATAAAAGAAGGTTTCAAATTTATGAATAAGTTTTATAAGTAAAATATTCTGCTATAACACAAAAAATACCTATTCTTGTTGAAACATTAGTGAGAGGAATAATATCAATACCACTGTACGTGTATGGGTAGGTGGGTCAATACCAGTGTACGTGTATGGGTGGGCGGGTGGGTTAATACCACTGTACGTGTACGGGTGGGTGGGTCAACATCACTGTACGTGTAGGGGTGGGTCAACACCACTGTACATGAAGGGGTGGGTGGGTGGGTCAATACCACTGTACGTGTAGGGGTGGGTCAATAAAGGAATAAACCTGAAAGATTATTTCATATTTATTCATTTTTGAATGTTTACATTTATTATCAGTTTATCAAATAAATTAGTATTAGTACCTAAATTTTAGAAAATCCATGAAAGGCAGATGCTTCTTTGTATCGTAATAATGTTTATTTAAGTGTAAGGACCACATATTAAACAACAAAACATAATAAATTGGTCATTAGTGTAGATGGTTAGAGGCCATCTTTATTAGACAAAGGTTCTTAGATTGTTTCCAAACAGAGTCATAATAAATTTTGAAAGGTATCAGCTGATAACCTACAGCTGTTAATTGGGCATCATACTTTCTGATTACTTCATTAAATGGCACTTTCTAAAGAATAGTCGGCCTTAGTTTGAAACCATAACTAAATTCGTCTATACTCTTTAGAAATTTATATTCGCCTATATTTTGATGGTTTCAAAATAAATAAATAATATTAATAAGCTGTAATTGTTAGATTAGTATATATATATATATTTTTTGAAAACATTATACATCAGTTTTCTCCGCGAATGCAATTATGTATGGATTGCTTAAAGTTTGTAATTAATTGGTTTACGTATTTATTCCAAAACTGAGATAACTAATGGAGAAAGAATGAGTAGAACAACTCGTAAGTTTGTTATTTACTGACATAGTGACAACCTCAATAGCTCAAGTAAACTGAATTGCTATTACATAGAGGTACATCTCATCGACAAACACACCTACGGGGTGATGTGTTCGGAATATATCAACATCATAGAGCATCTGAGTACACTGTATGGTTGTATAGCACTTGTATACAATAAACATTATGACGTATATGTATTTATAATTTATAAACAAACAAAAACCTCTATGGACAATCATTTATGCAATATTCCAGCCACGTCAGCCGACAACCAACAATTACAAGTAAGCTACAAGTTATAAACATCCATAAAAATGTATTACAATAAACTAATAAGTCAATTATTTGTATTTGATGCGTAGTAAAATATTTGATTCGGTTTAAAAATATAATATTTTACCATTTTATATTTCTTGAGTGTTTTGTTTATATTTTATAAGAATAGTTTATCTTAAAAGTTATTGTGTAGTTAATTGTACAAAACAAAGATGTTAAAAAATATTTAAAAATAATACTGTTAACATAAAACATAAATTTTCCTCATAAGTAAAAAATAATAGACACTTCTTAGACTTAATGAAGATGCCTATGAAAGTTTTCTGTAAAACGTAATTTCTCATAATTATTTTTCAATTATAAAGCTTTGAGTTCGACTATTGTTGTGTTATATTTTTATAATGAAAGAAAACAACAAATTAAGAGACATTCGTGAATATATTGCGGATAAATGTTGGAAGGGTAGATAAATATTCTAAATAAAAAACTAATTCGACTGATACTTATAAAATGCTAATTATTTTATGTATATCGGTCCGGAAAAATAAAGGACCTACAACTTATTGTGAAATCGAAACAACATAGAACTGATCTGATATCCTCCAACACTGACAAGCCCGATACTTAGTTCTTTACAGTCCAACCCTGGCTACAACCCAACTTGGACGCCACAAACTGGAGCACAACGTTGCTTATTTGCCTAAAAACATTGTAGTGGCCATGGAACTAAGTTCAAAAACTATGCCAGTTACCAAGGAATATATCTAAACTTGTATAAATGTTTTAGTGTTATCTTCGTTTTACAAATAAATTATTAAAATCTTGCGATTTTAAATACTTTACTAAAAAATAATCAATAACCTTTAATGTTTCATAAGTTTTATGTAATGTTTTTCAAAACTTGATGAATATCTCATTAACAAGGTGTATCAGTAGTGATTATTAGTTAGATCATGATTGGTTTCTAGTTATTGAGCTGAACAATGTACCATCCCTTGGCAGTTCGACATGACGTCACTAATGACAACAGTCACATGTGGCCATTACGTAATGATTATTAATTATACATTTATCTTATATATGTAGATTAATAAGTCTCACTAAAATTCTTGATATATTCGCAGCAAAACGTTTTGAAAGTAAAAAAAAAAAAAATATATATAAATCGATCCTATTCCAACAAGAATGCATTGTTGAAATAAAGAACAAATAAGATTATACTTTACATCTTGCAAATTATTTATATCATTAGAACAGTGGATAGTAAGTTAATTAAAAAGATATAGTCGTTAGCATTATTCCAAGAGCCCATGTTATCATATAAGTCAACATTTTATAACAATGATTGAGAGCTAAAAGTTGTTTAATTAGAAAAGGTAGTTTTGGTTAATAATTTATATGCATTATATTTTAGATATAAATAAAATGAAAACAATAAATACACTTTTTTTATCTTATTGCAGAATCACTGTAATCGTTTTAGGTTAAACATTGTGTAACAAGAGTACTTCGTCGAACGTGTATGTAGGCTGAACCCGTTTTAGTTGCCGGAAGTACATATTCGCTATGATATGTAATAATAAGGCCATTCTACTGATAGTGTAGTTTTCCGTAATAATTAATGGTTCCAGATATATATATTATATGTATATATATATATATATATATATATTATATGAATACAAAATCATGGCTTCTTTAAGAATAAATACCCAAAACACTGCGTAAATTAAGATTTTATTTACATATTTTCAACAAATTAGAGTATTTATGTGCATATTTCATGTAAACTATAAATGTTACCTCTATGATTATCAAAACAAAATAGCAAATCTGCTACTTTAAACAACTTACTAGGATGAATATGGTGAAATACAAGGTTAAAGATAGTAACAAATTGTCAAGTCAACAATAAAGTTATTTAGAAACGAAACTGACCGTAACATTTCAAATAAATATCTAAAACATTCGTTTAAGTATGTGATAAACAAATTGATAATAATGTTGGACCTTGCCAGGTAATAACATTTCCTAAGTCTTTTTTCTGTTACATACATGGTCATATACAAAATGTATATTTGTTTACATGTCGAAGAACAAATTCTAAAATCTAAAAAGGTGGCAGGGACACTTTTGTGTGGTCGATCAGAAAGGGTGGCAGGGAGACTTTTGTGTGGTCGATCAGAAAGGGTGGCAGGGACACTTTTGTGTGGTCGATCAGAAAGGGTGGCAGGGACACTTTTGTGTGGTCGATCATAAAAGGTGAGGAAAAACAGAAGGGATTACGTTTTGTTCCACAAAACGAAAGACTCCAAAAATAGTTTGTGAAGAAAATAGTGCTATAAATTAACTAGTTTATTGTTAGTTATATCACAAGTGGATCAAGTTGAAATAAACAACAAAAATTACCCTTATCAAATCCCCCGAGGGTTCTATTTGTGACGTTCCATCCAACATCCCTTTCAATGAATTACCTTTTTATTAGATTAATTCTGCTTAGTTAACCTTAATTTCCTAAAATATCAGTGATAATTATATTTTGGTTTAGCTATAAATAATTATGTTTTTTCGTGATCTAATTAACTATTTATATAATTATTTATTATTACAAAATTACACCTTGAGAGAAACTATAAATAATATAACTCACCTTAGAAACGGTTTAATTAATTTATTTCTGTGTGTTTGAATTCAAAGAGCATCATCCTACGTCTAAGAGAAATTTTAATTTAAACTACAATAAAACAAACATACTTTTAAATGCAGGGACAGCCTAAATTATTGAAATGAGAATATATATTTAGTTTGTTGGGAGGGATGACTGTGTTTTATATAGTGAAACATATGTTTTATAAAAGTGTATTATGTATTGTGTAATTCTACTACACGAGAAAAAATAATAAATATTATTATTTGCAATACGTAATATTCACTACTATGTTCTTGTAGGTCAGTCCACGAAAAAGTATATAGACAAGCTTCGATAAGATGACACATTAGGCACACATTCATTAACCTTTAAATACGCACAGTACAAGTTAAATAAGAAGTATGCAACAAATTATGAAAGAAAAAGAAAAAACTCCAATTTAACAATAAAATAAAGCCATAATAAAACAATTAATGGTAAGTGTTACCAGAATAAAAAAAAATATTTCGATAATGTCAACATTAAAAAAAAATTTAGTAATAATTTGGCTAGCACATAAGTATATGTGCAAACAGTCTTCAAATATAACAATGGTCTAAAAGGTAGTTATTTTGTTATCGAATAAATGTATACACAGGGTGAGATAAGTAAAGAAACTTCTCTCTAACCCTCTGCTTAAATAACTGGTTAATTACCTGTATTTGAAACAATACGCCATTATATCCTCGGACAAAAAGCACTGGCTATGTTATCGACATAAATATACAGTAAGTAGTAAAACTATCATAGTGAGCAGTCAGTAGGGTCCTGCGGTTTCTACGTTAGTTATATGTGTACCTGGTGTGAGAGGAACTGGGTTTGTCACTGGTGAAAATATTGGCCTTTCATTAGCCAATTCTTCTTCAACAATTTCGCGTTGAAATTGTTTTATTACTAACCAAAGTGGAACTTAAACTGACATGCTTTTGTGTGTATTAATAAAAGATGTACAAAAAGAACCATCCATATAACTTTTGTTTAAACAAGTACTTTGAATGATAATTTATTACAGAACAAGGGCTCTGATAATTGGTTGAAATATTCATAAGTGTATTCATAAGTGAAATGTGTAGGATAACTTACATTATGATTTCCAATTAGTTGCTTAGTAAAGTGCACTTTGAAAAATACTATATTCTGTACCTAATAATAATACCCACCCGTCCGCCCAAACACGTACATTCTCGTTGACCCACCCGCCCACCCATACACGTACAGTGGCATTCACTCACCCGCCCACCCATAAACGTACAGTGGCATTGACCCACCCGCCCGCCCATACACGTACAGTGGCATTGACCCACCCGCCCGGCCATACACTTACAGTGGCATTAAACTGACTGCCGTAGGTGACCCACCCACCCACCCTTACCCGTACAGTGGTATTACAATGCCACTGTAGGTGTATGGGTGGGCGGGTGGGTCATTACCACTGTAGGTGTACGGGTGGGTCAGTACCACTGTATATGTAGGGGCGGGCGGGTGGGTCAATACCATTGTACGTGTTTGGGTGGGTGGGTCAGCCCACTGTACGTGTATGGGTGGACGGGTGGGTCAATGCTACTGTAGGTGTATGGGTGGGCGGGTGGGTCAATGCCACTGTAGGTACTGACCATATACATCACGCCGCGGCAGTTATGTTTAGGTCAGGTTAGATTAGTATTGCCTATTGTAGAATATGTTTTTACAAATTCTATTTATTGAAAAGTGGTTTATGACAATGAAAATACGTTATTGCAAGTTCATTCTACAATACAACAACCTAACCTAACTACTAACAACAGATACTCTGATAATCCTATTGTAAGTGTAAGTATTGTAGTGTATTTAAGTGTGGAAGAACCTCAGATTAGTTCTTTAGCTATCCGTACTTTCAACAACACTGTCTAGAATACTAATAACGAAGGAATAGACTACTAACAGCCTTGTTACTCGTGGTAAAGTTAGGGACATCCGTGTTAACTAGGGGATAACTTACTTATTTATTTTTTTAACTTACTTATGTTATAGTATTTAATTTATTATAATTACATATATGATGACAGTAAAAATTACATCTCATAAATACTTTAAAAAGTAAACAAAATTAAATGAAGTGTTCGTAACACATGTTCCCAGAGTAAGACCATCGCTTACACCAGGTGTGGGGTAAGATGCAAAGGCTTGTTTAGCTTTATGTAATACCTTATTTGGCTAAATTTTACCTCTTTGATGTTTACATTTCTTTCAGAGGATTTTAAGGGATTTCTTTGGAACTTTAATAAGCAGATTTTATATGTCTTTTATTGGCATACATAGTGCAGGAGTTTATACCATTTAATCTGTTGTTTGCAGTTATTTTATACAGTGAATAGTAATATTTAATAAAACTGAATCCACTATTGTTAGGTGATAGCCATATAAAATAGAATTTATCTGTAGTAAAACATAAACAGAGTACAATCAAAATGTATATTACAAAACCACAATAACAACTTTTAACTTAAAAATCCCTTCAACTACCAAATATAATTTTGCATGACTATGTATATATTTTAGAATTAAATTTTTGTAAAATATAAGTTAAAAAGATTTACTAGTTTCAGAAAGTAGCCGTTTAAAAGCGTTAATGCTGAATTTCATGCAAATTTTCATGCAAAGCATAGTAGATATGATACAATTATAAAAATTATAAAAAAAGCTTGCTCCGCAATGTAATTCCTCGTCCTAGGCCCAATGGAATGTTGCATTTAGACTTTTTGAGAGAAGGGCTCTCTTTTTTTGCTATATTATGTTCCTCTTCAGATGTGACAAAATAGTGGTTTTTGTACATAAACATCATAGTGTTGCTGTTGCGTGAACAACTACATAGCAGTTGTCCAAGTCAATGGATGGGTCGAGAACAGCAAGGACACCACTACTTTGGACTTTTACTCAAGGATTAATTTGAAAACATTTTCGCACTCATATCCATCGAGACTTTTGAAGAATTGTAATTGAGAATATGTAATGAGGTGGTCATGATCAAGAAAAGGCTAAGAATATGAAAGGCACCTGTTCCTTTTGAACAACGGAGGTGATTTTAAACATAACCTGTGATATTTAAATGTTATGTAAACGTAATTAGCAAAAATTTACTGTAGCTTAATTTATGAATTACATTTTTATAAAAGTTAGAAAAATGCAGTGTGATATTTTAGTCCAGTAAAATACTGATAACCTTTAAGGCTAAAATTCAGCCTTTTCTGTTATTTGAGAATTAATTATAGCAGTTAAGTGTCAAACATCATCAAATCTACTATGGTTTGCATGAAATTTAGCATCAGGAAGTTTAAGCTGCAATGTCAAAACTGGTAAAGTTATTTTATTCATCATATGCAAAATTTGAGGTATAAAGTAAAAAAAAAAAAAAAATAGCCATGCGACATTACGATTTTGTAGTTTAGAGTTAAAATTTTCTGTAAAAGTACCAAACGTAGGATACGCACAGACCGAAAACGAAACATTTAAAGACATGGGTTTAAAGGAACTTTTTTATTGGTTTTAGATGGTTAATAATTTCCAAATATATTTTTGTAATTTTCAAACACCCTGTATAGTTAGTTGTAACTAAAAGGAAAAAGTATTGTTATTATGTATTAATAGCTATTAGATGAGGTACAAAATAAATCAATAAACAAATGGTTTCCATGTTTATCCATAAGTGATTGGTACAAGGACTGGCCATAGGTACGCTTGCTATCCCACCTCTCACCACACGAGGCCTTTCGATAGAAAGTGCTAAATGAGTTTAAAAATACTTTAGTTTTCTAAAGGAAATTAAATGTCTAATGATCCATGACCTATGTACTCTACAAATATAAAAAAAAAATACTAAAACAATAAAAAAAACTTTCATTTTAATATATTGTTGTTATATTTACCGTGGTCCTTTACTAATACTAAATTTACTATTGTTGTTTCCAAATATAGTTCATGTAATACATTATATATTAAGAAATAAATTAGATTAACAAACTTTTAACCCATAAATTAAAATTATTGAAATACGATTCTGAGCTAGTTCCAGTGATTTCCCCAATATTAAAGTTGATACGTTTGTTTTGCAACCACACATGTTAAAGACAATATGTCACTATTATTCAACATTTCTACACTGGATGTGAAAATAATTATATTTTAATGTAATTATTCCTTGATATATTTACCTGTAAGAATATTTAACACAAACTTATATTCACTCTGTATATAACTCGGAATAATAAAACAATACAAGAGTTTCCAAACTATGTTAGTTGCGCCAGCAAAAGCAGTATGGCTCTTTTAGCCTAAAATATGCAATACTATAAATAAATAGTTATAATTATTAACAGTTATGGGATATTTTTTTAATGGTGCAAAATAGAAAAAAGCAGGAACTAATATAGCTTTATGAAAGCGTCATTTTGTTGTGGAAGGTGAAGAATGGGATATTGAATTTTCCGGTATGTGCGGTCAATATGCTTTGTATCACACATTCCATGATGTGGGATTTTTAATATCTTGGAATAAAAAATGCGATAAATATAGGCGTTAGTTATTATTAATAAATATTTATGTCATTAATTGTAGTCTGTTAGACTACTATTAAGTTAAAAATTATCAATATAAATGTTTTATACTGCATCTTGGTGAGTAATTCTGTGGGATTATTGTTTTTGCTGACTTATTTACGTATCACTGTCAATATATATGTGTATTATTGAATTTTTATAAAGAAAATATGTACATTCAAACCATAAATTCTTTAATCTGTAGATAACACGATCTATAACAATTTATATATAGATTATTTTTCTCAATATTGGAAGAATAAATTGAAGAAAATACATACCTGTTATTTTGGTTTAAATCAATATGTATATTTTATCTCTTTATATGTTCAGTAATTTATATACAACTCCCGATGTACACAGTACACAGCAGTACATTTAAACTGCTACATACACAATTATAAAATAATAATATTGAAATTATCATTAGAATCAGCATAAATGCTAAAATAATGAGTTATACATCTTATTCATTTAGTTGTTTTGTTGGTAAAACATCCAATAATTCTATAATATCTATTAAATATTTCCAGCCTTACAACTCCCAAATGTAGGATCAAGAATGACATTTCGTTTCCATCAACGTTTAACTTTGCTGAGTCTACATTTTTGCTCAGATATTTAAGCAAATGAAATGAAAGATGTTTAAATACAAATATAGGTTTTTGTTATTTCCTACAGTGACTTAATTTCAAACATATCTGTGTCATTTCGAATCGAAACTGGCAACAATTTTCGATACAGAGTATGACTTAACGATTGCACGGAATTTTTTAGATTCCTAAAAGAGAAATTAAAGGCAGCTGAAACCAAAAATGATTCCTATTCAATTCAGATTTTATCCAAGTTAAGTAATTTAGCATATTTTATATATATATATATACAATTTCTTATTTTCTCGTAAATGTTACATGTCAAGTTCTAACATATTACAAATGGGTATAATGTATTTCTAAGTACTTGACTACAGTTTCAACATTCATTAGTACAAATTAGTTACACTAGGAAAAGAAACTTTTGCAACTTATCGCTCACTCTCTGCCATCATTAACTCGTTTCGTTAAACAAACTTCACCAAATGAGCACTTTACTACAGTATTGTTAAAACTACACAACTTAATTACACGTGGAAAGGCTGTCATCAAAGTTTCCTACTTTCATTTACATAGAGTTAGTTATTAATATATGAAGACATAATAAACATATTAAGATATTAGTTTCATCTGCTATACGGATGATAGGAAAATAAAAACTTACAATAAAGGTATTTTGAATAAATTTTTCTCTCCTCGATACTATGTATTGTATGTAATCAATTATAGTTCCTTGTTTTCCGTATCAAGACACCTGTCAAGAGATCATTCAATTGTCAACCATCTACAATTACCTCTCTAAGAGGCGATCAGCTGATCGTTATTCCTCCTGTTAACTGACAATGCCTGTACCTGGTCAACAGTACAACATACAACCCCAAATCCATCAGGTTTTCATTTAAGCACATTATTGGCAAGAGTCTCCCCATCAACATTTTGGTAGATATTGTATGTTACAAAGACTGTGTTTAAATGATTGGTATATGAATGTTTTGGCTGATCAATGCTTGAATAAAACTGTTCTTTGTTCTACAACAACTGTTGTAGAACAAACTACAATACTGTTCTTTGTTCTACAATATTTGTTGTACAACAGAATATTCTTGTATCTTAATATATCTTCAACTGTACTAAGTTTATATGTTTATAATCAGCAAATTAGTTAATCTAAATACAAATTTAAAAATTCTTAGTTTCGGAGAAAATACATTCAGTATTGTTGAATTTATTCAAATTATTATATGTATTAAAATCAATTAAAGTATTTAGAAAAGTACAAACTAAAACAAATAAGGAAGTCTTGATGTCCTTCGTTAATTTATGGACAATCATTTTATTTAGTTAGCCGTACGTATGCTCCAATGTACCCTAGCTCTAATTATCTGCAGCACACTGGCCAACACAGTACGATATTGCTGATACAAGTTTTCTGTAAATTATATGGGTGTTCTAACATTAACGATATTAATTACAGTAATCTATTTCAACTATGTAAAAATAGAATATATTAATATGTATGAGTAAGAACTCTGAAAGCAATCTGTGTGTGTCTGTTTATATGAACTACACAAATATACTTTAAAACGTAAAAGGTCAAAAAGGGACTAATTCTGGGCAACTACAAGTTTATCTCGATGTCATATTAAAATTGATAAACAAAACTTCTTTCTTGGTATAATTGTATAGACATTTTCTTTGACTGTACTAAGTTGTGTTACCAGTTGGAAGAATATTTCTGGAACATTTATCACCATTTTAAACACGAGCAAGTAAATGAAGAGCCCAAGTCACCTGAAAGAGAAAATATGTGAGTAGTTGACATTCTCATCATATCAGTTGATAACGTTCAATATGTCATCAAGAGCATAATGAGTCGTTCAGGATGTGAGATTGGTAATATTCCTTCATTCATTCCTTCAAAGGAGATTGGATGTTATTGCTTCTATGTTTACCTCATTGTTCAACTGGAGTTAAATAGGGAGTGTTTGATTTCCTTCGAAACATAAGTATCTATGATTCATAGAAAAGCATCCTGAGGCCTGGCGTAGTACATATGATAGATATATGACAAAGCTGTACAGAAGGTTCTGTAAAAGAGAGTGCGCCAGCTTACATCTCCTCATCAGCACGTTTTACGGAAGCTAGTTTGTCAGGCACAAACTTGTTTCTTTTATTAAAGGAACTGTATGAATAAAAAGTTTGAATATTAAATTAATGCCATTCATCTTGATTTTATTATGGATTTTTAATAGGCTGGAATTGATTCATCCAAATTTTTTCTGAATCTTATTCAGTGGTTGGTTCATATATTTTTGGTTCTTTATTTTAGTTATAGTTATGGGTAGCACAAACTCAGAGAAGTTTTATTAGTTCATGTGTACGACAAATACTAAGTTTAGGACTTTTGAATTATAATTTTAAAAATTTAATTAATAAATGCAGATGGTATTAAAATATATCTTCAAATAACTGCCACAAGAGACCACTGTACTCTTCAACTGTATATTGATTTGGATGTCAGATTGCCAAAAAGCAATTGTGTTCCACTAAGCGTTAGTAAAACATAGGTCGTTTCTCCTAATCGTAAACTTGATCTGGTGTATGGGTTAATGGATGAAGAGAGCGTGGTGTCTACGATCTCATTTACCCCAAATTAACAGGTAGACTGTCTTGAATCCAATCCAGAAGTAACTTGTCTCGTTATGTAGATTTTTAAATATAAAATGATAAGCAATCTTGATAACAATCTACTGTTACATGACACTGTTATTTGAAATCGGAACCGTATACACATAGCAAGCCAGAAAACATTTGTCTCATAGATTGTTTGAACGTTTACCGAGTTATGTGTGATCGAAGCATAGAACTGAATCTAAGACGTTTATTAGCTCCTCAAATTGTAACTGACATTTTTCCTGTACAAAGTGCTTCATTTCCGAACTGGTTCAGTGAAGGTTACTGGCTTAAGAAGTCTAGGATATACTTTTCATTCAAGTGATATATTGTTTCCCATAGGCCCTATGTTGGAGTATTTGATCTGGTGGTAGTGTGTAATAATATAAAAAAATTGCTACAGAAGCCTTAAACTTTTTAAATTTTTGGAACATTCATTTGACGTAAAACATTTTTTTACTGAGACACGAATGTAATTCTTGACAGTGTGACTAAACCACAATCACCGTCACATCCGACATTTCATCATCCAGTGAGATGATCTGTGGGGCCATAAATCGTACGGTCTTCGTAAGCCAGCAATCAAACTAATAGGAAGATTAAACAATTATTAAAATAAGAAATATATAAATAAAATCTACAGTACAAAGTACTTGTGTCTTTGTGTTTAAATATTAATATCCCGTCAAAGAGCTAAATCCATGTTTAGTAACCATTCAACACCTGCTTCTCCGATTGAATGAAGACCAGCTGATTCCCCAAAAAAGAACATGATGGGTACTCATTAACTATGCGATCCTTAGTTTGAACTTCGACTTTGCAGTTACAAAACTGACCAATTGGCATTCCTCACATAATTGTCCACTAGATGCATCTTCCTACCCCCGTGCGAATGAGACTCAACGTAGTCCATTACATACGAGGAAGGTTCATGTAAATGAGACTCAAAGATGACGATCATAGTGTCTCATACCAGTTTTTATTTTCAACCGTAAAACATATCCGTAGTTAACGCACAGTTGTTTTTTTTTTCAAACAAAAATTCGGTTAAGGATAAGTGGGAAGCTAGTCGAAGAGGTGGTGTTCTAGGTTTAAGTCGACCTTCAATTTGAGGGATATCTTGCAAAATGGCAAAACTCTACAAAATCGCGAATAGATTGGATTTTTGAAAACACTATGGGAAATGCCTCTTTGGTCTTATCTATGGTGGATCTATTTCACACAGCACTGGAAGCCATGGAAGAGAGTTTTGCAATGAGGGTGCCGCTGATCTGTGTGAGTAGGGGTACGTAAGAGCCTCTTAAAAAATAACATCGATCAGCGAAACACTATCGAATAAATATTTAAATAAATTTTGCTGTACTTTATCCCAATAATGCAAACTAATTAGTTGATTCATAACAAAGCTGTTAATTAAGTTTATTCAGAGCTTCGTTAACATTACAACAACTTCTAATGGTTTTTCATATTGTAATTTCATCTCTCAATGAGTAGTAATACATCGTAGTGCTAGTTATAAAATACGAACAATACGTTTCCTTGTGTTTACTTACCAGGAATTGTACATGAGTATAGAGTTATTTAGAATTGATAGTTTTGAATTGTTCAATTGTTTTGTTTTTGGTTCGGCAATATAATGCTTATAAAAACCTTCTTATATATAATAATTTAAAATAAGTGAACATTGAATTAACCATGTTGTTATAAACATGTCAAACTAATATGTATCGTGATATTTTAAAGGTCTGCGTCATAAAGTGTTATTCCTGATACGTAGTACAAAAGAAAACTTCATTTTCCAAAATAGCATGTTTGATTACTTTTATGAATTTCTCCAGTAAATGATACTAAGCCAAAATATGAGTACTCTGTATGAAAAAAAGTAAAACAATCTGTTGGAAAAATGTTAATGAAAACACCAATGTTCCTTTGAAAGAAATAATTTTGTAATTTGAGTAAATTAGGGATAACGTCTTGTTTCTGACTTGTGTTTATCTATGCTGTTGTAATTAAATACAAAACGGGTAAATGTAGGGAAAGGTATCATTAATAATATTAAAGATACAGGGTGCATGGAATCAATTAATAATATATTTAAAAATTGTGTGTTTTTATTAAGTTTAACTAATACCTAATTGTTAATATTATTAATATTCAAACAGATCCACGATTTCCTCCTTATTTGAGCTAAGTAGAAATTAAATTCCGCTGAAACGCTCTGTACAGTCTCAACTAGACTTTTACTATAAAAATTAAATGAGTTCCAGCCTTTTACGTCTACTAAAAACTTCATCAATATTAAACAGCAATTCCAAGAGAATAGTCAGTATGAATAAACAAAACAAAATGTGGAAGGGAAAGAGTTTTTATTAACTATGAAGAAAATAAAATAGAAGTTTAGTTTTATTAGAGAAATTTAAAGTACTATTATTGAAATTGTAACAATAATTAAAAGCGTTGAACAACTTCATTTAATAAAATAATTTTAAACTACTTTAAGTTTTGTTTATTCATTATTGTTAGCTTATTATTGTTATTTGTTTATTTATTTGTACATTTTATATTGTATAAAAGCAACACTATAGAATAGCTTGGTAAGTAGAATATCTGTTTATATATGATAGTATATATTATATTATACTGAGTCTCAGCGAAACGTCTGGTCATCTTGTAAATATTGTAGATAGTACCTTGACGTGGTTGTCACCGGAAACTGTAGATTCTAGTTTTGACACAGGCCGCTTAAGCCTAAGTTCTAAGAATATGGTTTCTTGTTAATTTAGTCTTAGAATATATTTTAATATAAGAAATTTTAAGTTAAGTAGCAATAAATATTGTGTAAGATGCATTTAAGATAACTTTTAAGTGTTTAATGCACCACAGAGTTTTATTTTTACAATGTAGAAGCTGGACTCTTGTTCCATGTTTATAATTGTTTTTATTAAGTTATATTTTGTGTTTTTTAGTATTTTGTAAATAAATGTTGTACTTGCCACAAATACTTTTAAGTGTGGTCAGTTTTTTCCGAGCTGTATTATTGTTTTTTTTTTTATATTTGTAAAAATGGATGGAAATAAATCATTATTATCATATATGTCCTATACGTTTCACAAACAGATGGTTATTAACAATGTACCTGAAATCAAACTAATTGTTCGTAACACCAAGACAATGTTCAACTGCCCATCATATGTCCTACACGTTTCACAAACAAACGGTTATTAACAATGTACCTGAAATGAAACTAATTGTTCGTAACACCAAGACAATGTTCAACTGCCCATCATATGTCCTACACGTTTCACAAACAAACGGTTATTAACAATGTACCTGAAATGAAACTAATTGTTCGTAACACCAAGACAATGTTCAACTGCCCATCATATGTCCTACACGTTTCACAAACAAACGGTTATTAACAATGTACCTGAAATGAAACTAATTGTTCATAACAGCAAGACAATGTTCAACTGCCCATCATATGTCCTACACGTTTCACAAACAAACGGTTATTAACAATGTACCTGAAATGAAACTAATTGTTCGTAACACCAAGACAATGTTCAACTGCCCATCATATGTCCTACACGTTTCACAAACAAACGGTTATTAACAATGTACCTGAAATGAAACTAATTGTTCGTAACACCAAGACAATATTCAACTGCCGATCATATGTCCTACACGTTTCACAAACAAACGGTTATTAACAATGTACCTGAAATGAAACTAATTGTTCATAACAGCAAGACAATGTTCAACTGCCCATCATATGTCCTACACGTTTCACAAACAAACGGTTATTAACAATGTACCTGAAATGAAACTAATTGTTCGTAACACCAAGACAATGTTCAACTGCCCATCATATGTCCTACACGTTTCACAAACAAACGGTTATTAACAATGTACCTGAAATGAAACTAATTGTTCGTAACACCAAGACAATATTCAACTGCCCATCATATGTCCTACACGTTTCACAAACAAACGGTTATTAACAATGTACCTGAAATGAAACTAATTGTTCATAACACCAAGATAATTTTTGCATTTAGTTGAAACATTATGTTTCCGTGGCCTCTGGTCACTTCGGTACTCCATCACCGCTACTGCCAAACTGAGTGGACACAAGTTAAAGTTAACATTGGTGGCCCTACAAAGTATAACTTGCCTATTATCGTTGTTTCTGTTTGGAAACTCTTTCTTAAAACTATAATTATAATTATAGTTATATTTATTATTTATTAAATGAAAACTGAATTATTATTTAAATTATACTTCCTATAAACAAAACAACAAAAAATTAAACATATGGTTTAAAATACAAATTTACTTTTTACAAATACTCATAAATACTTATTTACTGTCAAATAATGTATATTGCATTTTATAATTTAAATCTTTACCAAAACACCCTTATTTATCAGTTTAATCAATCATGTGACATTTTATAGACTAATACAACTATCGCATATTTTTATAATTTATAATAGCATTGTTTATTTCAATTATGATACTTTATTATTATTTATTTAAACAAGGACTAATATTTATTAACTATTATTATTTAGTTAATTTCAAGGACTTCCAGATGAATGAATACAATGATGAGGTATGAGGGTAAATCGTACAACATCAACAAATCATACAAGTAGTACAAGAAGAGATTATAATAAAGTAAAACTAAATTTATCAGCGTTGTAGCAATATAGTAATTAGTCACAAACTGAAGCGAGTAATACCGACGGTAATATTCAATGAAACTAAATTTATAAGCTTTTAATAATTATAATTCATCTATAATATGTCATCCGAATGATACCAATGAAAAATAAATCATTAACTAAACCAAGTAATAATAATATAAAATAATGAGCATATCCATATATAATTTCGAACAACGAACAATCAATCACAAACTCATATCGACTATAAATACTAAATGATAACTCATATTTGTAGTGATGTAAATAAGAAAGCAAAACATTTATTCTCAACATTTTTTATACATTAGTATTATAATAGAATATTATTGCTCAAACAACTTATGGCATTCATTAGGAAACTTATAACAATGGGAATTTCATATTTTTAAACAGTTTCCATAAAACATTTCCATGCAATCCGAGATTGTAAATTTAATTTGCAGGATTATTATCATCTTGAATATTTCCAGCTAAGGGATGGCATCACGTGTATTGCAGACGTTCAGCCAGCATGCCATTTATGAGGTCAAAGTGTTTGTACGCTGGAATGTACCATGCCCCTTAATATTGACCACACATGCTGGACAATTTAATATTCTGATCTCGTCTTCATACCACCACTAGTTTATTGCCACAGTTATCTCTTTACGATCTAATAAAGTAACATTATTTACGATAGGGAAATGTATTTTAATAACACCTTCCAGGTGTTTTGAATTACAATGAATTTTCATTAGTTTAAAATCATTTTCACTTGTTTATTCACTCAATGAGATATTTTCATCTATAATTTTAAAGAGTTAACATTATATCCGTATGTTTTAGCTTTATTAAACGGTGAATTAAAAATTATTGTGTTATTGCGAGGAATGTAAAACTGTAGCCACTTTCCTTTATTTACCAACTTTAATTTCATCCTTTCGTTATTTTAACAGAATTAAATCAGGTAACAGAAAAACCCTATTGTTCCTTATATAAAAGTAATAGCAAATACAAAATGTTTAAAATACTTAACCTTCACTCTCTATGGGATATTCATTTATTTATGAAAGATATGACATATAATTATAAATAAAAGTACCTATTTGTAATTAAATCGACTTTACCTGGTTTACTTATCCCTACCCACTTCTAGATATACCTTACGTCCTTCTGACACATCTAAAAGCACACCCATCTGACAAGTTTAGCAGTATTTTAAACTAAACATTAAAATGTTTGTTATTAAGTAAAATCACCTTACCTACACAATATTGATTGTTCCCTAGATATGAATTCCTAATGGCAGCTTGTTTAAATAATCAATAATTGACAGACGTTTCCAACATACTCAAACAAATAAATATTTCCGAGATAAACTTTTCCGCATAAACGGCTTATACTGAGCCACCACCCTCACCATAATTCACAAATGTTAACAATGTGGTCTTTGTTTTAGAACTACTTATACTGAGCCACCACCCTCACCATAATTCACAAATGTTAACATTGTGGTCTTTGTTTTAGAACTACTTATACTGAGCCACCACCCTCACCATAATTCACAAATGTTGACATTGTGGTGTTTGTTTTAGAACTACTTATACTGAGCCACCACCCTCACCATAATTCACAAATGTTAACATTGTGGTCTTTGTTTTAGAACTACTTATACTGAGCCACCACCCTCACCATAATTCACAAATGTTAACATTGTGGTCTTTGTTTTAGAACTACTTATACTGAGCCACCACCCTCACCATAATTCACAAATGTTAACATTGTGGTCTTTGTTTTAGAACTACTTATACTGAGCCACCACCCTCACCATAATTCACAAATGTTAACATTGTGGTCTTTGTTTTAGAACTACTTATACTGAGCCACCACCCTCACCATAATTCACAAATGTTAACATTGTGGTCTTTGTTTTAGAACTACTTATACTGAGCCACCACCCTCACCATAATTCACAAATGTTAACATTGTGGTCTTTGTTTTAGA
Organism: Stictocephala bisonia; assembly: GCA_035578905.1. NCBI lineage: Eukaryota > Metazoa > Arthropoda > Insecta > Hemiptera > Membracidae > Stictocephala > Stictocephala bisonia. Next base: position 116,023 of record JAQJVL010000927.1, on the reverse strand, counting down.
ACTACTTATACTGAGCCACCACCCTCACCATAATTCACAAATGTTAACATTGTGGTCTTTGTTTTAGAACTACTTATACTGAGCCACCACCCTCACCATAATTCACAAATGTTAACATTGTGGTCTTTGTTTTAGAACTACTTATACTGAGCCACCACCCTCACCATAATTCACAAATGTTAACATTGTGGTCTTTGTTTTAGAACTACTTATACTGAGCCACCACCCTCACCATAATTCACAAATGTTAACATTGTGGTGTTTGTTTTAGAACTACTTATACTGAGCCACCACCCTCACCATAATTCACAAATGTTAACATTGTGGTCTTTGTTTTAGAACTACTTATACTGAGCCACCACCCTCACCATAATTCACAAATGTTAACATTGTGGTGTTTGTTTTAGAACTACTTATACTGAGCCACCACCCTCACCATAATTCACAAATGTTAACATTGTGGTCTTTGTTTTAGAACTACTTATACTGAGCCACCACCCTCACCATAATTCACAAATGTTAACATTGTGGTCTTTGTTTTAGAACTACTTATACTGAGCCACCACCCTCACCATAATTCACAAATGTTAACATTGTGGTCTTTGTTTTAGAACTACTTATACTGAGCCACCACCCTCACCATAATTCACAAATGTTAACATTGTGGTCTTTGTTTTAGAACTACTTATACTGAGCCACCACCCTCACCATAATTCACAAATGTTAACATTGTGGTCTTTGTTTTAGAACTACTTATACTGAGCCACCACCCTCACCATAATTCACAAATGTTAACATTGTGGTCTTTGTTTTAGAACTACTTATACTGAGCCACCACCCTCACCATAATTCACAAATGTTAACATTGTGGTCTTTGTTTTAGAACTACTTATACTGAGCCACCACCCTCACCATAATTCACAAATGTTAACATTGTGGTCTTTGTTTTAGAACTACTTATACTGAGCCACCACCCTCACCATAATTCACAAATGTTAACATTGTGGTCTTTGTTTTAGAACTACTTATACTGAGCCACCACCCTCACCATAATTCACAAATGTTAACATTGTGGTCTTTGTTTTAGAACTACTTATACTGAGCCACCACCCTCACCATAATTCACAAATGTTAACATTGTGGTCTTTGTTTTAGAACTACTTATACTGAGCCACCACCCTCACCATAATTCACAAATGTTAACATTGTGGTCTTTGTTTTAGAACTACTTATACTGAGCCACCACCCTCACCATAATTCACAAATGTTAACATTGTGGTCTTTGTTTTAGAACTACTTATACTGAGCCACCACCCTCACCATAATTCACAAATGTTAACATTGTGGTCTTTGTTTTAGAACTACTTATACTGAGCCACCACCCTCACCATAATTCACAAATGTTAACATTGTGGTCTTTGTTTTAGAACTACTTATACTGAGCCACCACCCTCACCATAATTCACAAATGTTAACATTGTGGTCTTTGTTTTAGAACTACTTATACTGAGCCACCACCCTCACCATAATTCACAAATGTTAACATTGTGGTCTTTGTTTTAGAACTACTTATACTGAGCCACCACCCTCACCATAATTCACAAATGTTAACATTGTGGTCTTTGTTTTAGAACTACTTATACTGAGCCACCACCCTCACCATAATTCACAAATGTTAACATTGTGGTCTTTGTTTTAGAACTACTTATACTGAGCCACCACCCTCACCATAATTCACAAATGTTAACATTGTGGTCTTTGTTTTAGAACTACTTATACTGAGCCACCACCCTCACCATAATTCACAAATGTTAACATTGTGGTCTTTGTTTTAGAACTACTTATACTGAGCCACCACCCTCAACATAATTCACAAATGTTAACATTGTGGTCTTTGTTTTAAAACTACTTATACTGAGCCACCACCCTCACCATAATTCACAAATGTTAACATTGTGGTCTTTGTTTAAGAACTACTTATACTGAGCCACCACCCTCAACATAATTCACAAATGTTAACATTGTGGTCTTTGTTTTAGAACTACTTATACTGAGCCACCACCCTCAACAAAATTCACAAATGTTAACATTGTGGTCTTTGTTTTAGAACTACTTATACTGAGCCACCACCCTCACCATAATTCACAAATGTTAACATTGTGGTCTTTGTTATAGAACTACTTATACTGAGCCACCACCCTCACCATAATTCACAAATGTTAACATCGTGGTCTTTGTTTTAGAACTACTTATACTGAGCCACCACCCTCACCATAATTCACAAATGTTAACATTGTGGTCTTTGTTTTAGAACTACTTATACTGAGCCACCACCCTCACCATAATTCACAAATGTTAACAATGTGGTCTTTGTTTTAGAACTACTTATACTGAGCCACCACCCTCACCATAATTCACAAATGTTAACATTGTGGTCTTTGTTTTAGAACTACATATACTGAGCCACCACCCTCACCATAATTCACAAATGTTAACATTGTGGTCCTTGTTTTAGAACTACTTATACTGAGCCACCACCCTCACCATAATTCACAAATGTTAACATTGTGGTCTTTGTCTTAGAACTACTTATACAGAGCCACCACCCTCACCATAATTCACAAATGTTAACATTGTGGTCTTTGTTTTAGAACTACTTGTACTGAGCCACCACCCTCACCATAATTCACAAATGTTAACATTGTGGTCTTTGTTTTAGAACTACTTATACTGAGCCACCACCCTCACCATAATTCACAAATGTTAACAATGTGGTCTTTGTTTAAGAACTACTTATACTGAGCCACCACCCTCACCATAATTCACAAATGTTAACATTGTGGTCTTTGTTTTAGAACTACTTATACTGAGCCACCACCCTCACCATAATTCACAAATGTTAACATTGTGGTCTTTGTTTTAGAACTACTTATACTGAGCCACCACCCTCACCATAATTCACAAATGTTAACATTGTGGTCTTTGTCTTAGAACTACTTATACAGAGCCACCACCCTCACCATAATTCACAAATGTTAACATTGTGGTCATTGTTTTAGAACTACTTATACTGAGCCACCACCCTCACCATAATTCACAAATGTTAACATTGTGGTCTTTGTTATAGAACTACTTATACTGAGCCACCACCCTCACCATAATTCACAAATGTTAACAATGTGGTCTTTGTTTTAGAACTACTTATACTGAGCCACCACCCTCACTATAATTCACAAATGTTAACATTGTGGTCTTTGTTTTAGAACTACTTATACTGAGCCACCACCCTCACCATAATTCACAAATAACATTGTGGTCTTTGTTATAGAACTACTTATACTGAGCCACCACCCTCACCATAATTCACAAATGTTAACATCGTGGTCTTTGTTTTAGAACTACTTATACTGAGCCACCACCCTCACTATAATTCACAAATGTTAACATTGTGGTCTTTGTTTTAAAACTACTTATACTGAGCCACCACCCTCACCATAATTCACAAATGTTAACAATGTGGTCTTTGTTTTAGAACTACTTATACTGAGCCACCACCCTCACCATAATTCACAAATGTTAACATTGTGGTCTTTTTTTTAGAACTACTTATACTGAGCCACCACCCTCACCATAATTCACAAATGTTAACATTGTGGTCTTTGTTTTAGAACTACTTATACTGAGCCACCACCCTCACCATAATTCACAAATGTTAACATTGTGGTCTTTGTCTTAGAACTACTTATACAGAGCCACCACCCTCACCATAATTCACAAATGTTAACATTGTGGTCTTTGTTTTAGTACTACTTATACAGAGCCACCACCCTCACCATAATTCACAAATGTTAACATTGTGGTCTTTGTCTTAGAACTACTTATACTGAGCCACCACCCTCACCATAATTCACAAATGTTAACATTGTGGTCTTTGTTTTAGAACTACTTATACTGAGCCACCACCCTCACCATAATTCACAAATGTTAACATTGTGGTCTTTGTCTTAGAACTACTAATACAGAGCCACCACCCTCACCATAATTCACAAATGTTAACATTGTGGTCTTTGTTTTAGTACTACTTATACAGAGCCACCACCCTCACTATAATTCACAAATGTTAACATTGTGGTCTTTGTTTTAAAACTACTTATACTGAGCCACCACCCTCACCATAATTCACAAATGTTAACAATGTGGTCTTTGTTTTAGAACTACTTATACTGAGCCACCACCCTCACCATAATTCACAAATGTTAACATTGTGGTCTTTGTTTTAGAACTACTTATACTGAGCCACCACCCTCACCATAATTCACAAATGTTAACATTGTGGTCTTTGTTTTAGAACTACTTATACTGAGCCACCACCCTCACCATAATTCACAAATGTTAACATTGTGGTCTTTGTTTTAGAACTACTTATACTGAGCCACCACCCTCACCATAATTCACAAATGTTAACATTGTGGTCTTTGTTTTAGAACGGCTTATACTGAGCCACCACCCTCACCATAATTCACAAATGTTAACATTGTGGTCTTTGTTTTAGAACTACTTATAATGAGCCACCACCCTCACCATAATTCACAAATGTTAACATTGTGGTCTTTGTTTTAGAACTACTTATACTGAGCCACCACCCTCACCATAATTCACAAATGTTAACATTGTGGTCTTTGTTTTAGAACTGCTTATACTGAGCCACCACCCTCAACATAATTCACAAATGTTAACATTGTGGTCTTTGTTTTAGAACTACTTATACTGAGCCACCACCCTCACCATAATTCACAAATGTTAACATTGTGGTCTTTGTTTTAGAACTACTTATACTGAGCCACCACCCTCACCATAATTCACAAATGTTAACATTGTGGTCTTTGTTTTAGAACTACTTATACTGAGCCACCACCCTCACCATAATTCACAAATGTTAACATTGTGGTCTTTGTTTTAGAACTACTTATACTGAGCCACCACCCTCACCATAATTCACAAATGTTAACATTGTGGTCTTTGTTTTAGAACTACTTATACTGAGCCACCACCCTCACCATAATTCACAAATGTTAACATTGTGGTCTTTGTTTTAGAACTACTTATACTGAGCCACCACCCTCACCATAATTCACAAATGTTAACAATGTGGTCTTTGTTTAAGAACTACTTATACTGAGCCACCACCCTCAACATAATTCACAAATGTTAACATTGTGGTCTTTGTTTTAGAACTACTTATACTGAGCCACCACCCTCAACAAAATTCACAAATGTTAACATTGTGGTCTTTGTTTTAGAACTACTTATACTGAGCCACCACCCTCACCATAATTCACAAATGTTAACATTGTGGTCTTTGTTATAGAACTACTTATACTGAGCCACCACCCTCACCATAATTCACAAATGTTAACATCGTGGTCTTTGTTTTAGAACTACTTATACTGAGCCACCACCCTCACCATAATTCACAAATGTTAACATTGTGGTCATTGTTTTAGAACTACTTATACTGAGCCACCACCCTCACCATAATTCACAAATGTTAACAATGTGGTCTTTGTTTTAGAACTACTTATACTGAGCCACCACCCTCACCATAATTCACAAATGTTAACATTGTGGTCTTTGTTTTAGAACTACTTATACTGAGCTACCACCCTCACCATAATTCACAAATGTTAACATTGTGGTCTTTGTTTTAGAACTACTTATACTGAGCCACCACCCTCACCATAATTCACAAATGTTAACATTGTGGTCTTTGTCTTAGACCTACTTATACAGAGCCACCACCCTCACCATAATTCACAAATGTTAACATTGTGGTCTTTGTTTTAGAACTACTTGTACTGAGCCACCACCCTCACCATAATTCACAAATGTTAACATTGTGGTCTTTGTTTTAGAACTACTTATACTGAGCCACCACCCTCACCTTAATTCACAAATGTTAACAATGTGGTCTTTGTTTTAGAACTACTTATACTGAGCCACCACCCTCACCATAATTCACAAATGTTAACATTGTGGTCTTTGTTTTAGAACTACTTATACTGAGCCACCACCCTCACCATAATTCACAAATGTTAACATTGTGGTCTTTGTTTTAGAACTACTTATACTGAGCCACCACCCTCACCATAATTCACAAATGTTAACATTGTGGTCTTTGTCTTAGAACTACTTATACAGAGCCACCACCCTCACCATAATTCACAAATGTTAACATTGTGGTCATTGTTTTAGAACTACTTATACTGAGCCACCACCCTCACCATAATTCACAAATGTTAACATTGTGGTCTTTGTTATAGAACTACTTATACTGAGCCACCACCCTCACCATAATTCACAAATGTTAACAATGTGGTCTTTGTTTTAGAACTACTTATACTGAGCCACCACCCTCACTATAATTCACAAATGTTAACATTGTGGTCTTTGTTTTAGAACTACTTATACTGAGCCACCACCCTCACCATAATTCACAAATAACATTGTGGTCTTTGTTATAGAACTACTTATACTGAGCCACCACCCTCACCATAATTCACAAATGTTAACATCGTGGTCTTTGTTTTAGAACTACTTATACTGAGCCACCACCCTCACTATAATTCACAAATGTTAACATTGTGGTCTTTGTTTTAAAACTACTTATACTGAGCCACCACCCTCACCATAATTCACAAATGTTAACAATGTGGTCTTTGTTTTAGAACTACTTATACTGAGCCACCACCCTCACCATAATTCACAAATGTTAACATTGTGGTCTTTTTTTTAGAACTACTTATACTGAGCCACCACCCTCACCATAATTCACAAATGTTAACATTGTGGTCTTTGTCTTAGAACTACTTATACTGAGCCACCACCCTCACCATAATTCACAAATGTTAACATTGTGGTCTTTGTCTTAGAACTACTTATACAGAGCCACCACCCTCACCATAATTCACAAATGTTAACATTGTGGTCTTTGTTTTAGTACTACTTATACAGAGCCACCACCCTCACCATAATTCACAAATGTTAACATTGTGGTCTTTGTTATAGAACTACTTATACTGAGCCACCACCCTCACCATAATTCACAAATGTTAACATTGTGGTCTTTGTTTTAGAACTACTTATACTGAGCCACCACCCTCACCATAATTCACAAATGTTAACATTGTGGTCTTTGTCTTAGAACTACTTATACAGAGCCACCACCCTCACCATAATTCACAAATGTTAACATTGTGGTCTTTGTTTTAGTACTACTTATACAGAGCCACCACCCTCACTATAATTCACAAATGTTAACATTGTGGTCTTTGTCTTAGAACTACTTATACAGAGCCACCACCCTCACCATAATTCACAAATGTTAACATTGTGGTCTTTGTCTTAGAACTACTTATACAGAGCCACCACCCTCACTATAATTCACAAATGTTAACATTGTGATCTTTGTCTTAGAACTACTTATACAGAGCCACCACCCTCACCATAATTCACAAATGTTAACATTGTGGTCTTTGTTTTAGAACTACTTATACTAAGCCACCACCCTCACCATAATTCACAAATGTTAACATTGTGGTCTTTGTTTTAAAACTACTTATACTGAGCCACCACCCTCACCATAATTCACAAATGTTAACAATGTGGTCTTTGTTATAGAACTACTTATACTGAGCCACCACCCTCACTATAATTCACAAATGTTAACATTGTGGTCTTTGTTTTAAAACTACTCATACTGAGCCACCACCCTCACCATAATTCACAAATGTTAACAATGTGGTCTTTGTTTTAGAACTACTTATACTGAGCCACCACCCTCACCATAATTCACAAATGTTAACATTGTGGTCTTTGTTTTAGAACTACTTATACTGAGCCACCACCCTCACCATAATTCACAAATGTTAACATTGTGGTCTTTGTCTTAGAACTACTTATACAGAGCCACCACCCTCACCATAATTCACAAATGTTAACATTGTGGTCTTTGTTTTAGAACTACTTATACAGAGCCACCACCCTCACCATAATTCACAAATGTTAACATTGTGGTCTTTGTCTTAGAATACTTATACAGAGCCACCACCCTCACCATAATTCACAAATGTTAACATTGTGGTCTTTGTTTTAGAACTACTTATACTGAGCCACCACCCTCACCATAATTCACAAATGTTAACATTGTGGTCTTTGTCTTAAAACTACTTATACAGAGCCACCACCCTCACCATAATTCACAAATGTTAACATTGTGGTCTTTGTTTTAGTACTACTTATACTGAGCCACCACCCTCACCATAATTCACAAATGTTAACATTGTGGTCTTTGTTTTAGAACTACTTATACTGAGCCACCACCCTCACCATAATTCACAAATGTTAACATTGTGGTCTTTGTTTTAGAACTACTTATACTGAGCCACCACCCTCACCATAATTCACAAATGTTAACATTGTGGTCTTTGTTTTAGAACTACTTATACTGAGCCACCACCCTCAACATAATTCACAAATGTTAACATTGTGGTCTTTGTTTTAGAACTACTTATACTGAGCCACCACCCTCACCATAATTCACAAATGTTAACATTGTGGTCTTTGTTTAAGAACTACTTATACTGAGCCACCACCCTCAACATAATTCACAAATGTTAACATTGTGGTCTTTGTTTTAGAACTACTTATACTGAGCCACCACCCTCAACAAAATTCACAAATGTTAACATTGTGGTCTTTGTTTTAGAACTACTTATACTGAGCCACCACCCTCACCATAATTCACAAATGTTAACATTGTGGTCTTTGTTATAGAACTACTTATACTGAGCCACCACCCTCACCATAATTCACAAATGTTAACATCGTGGTCTTTGGTTTAGAACTACTTATACTGAGCCACCACCCTCACCATAATTCACAAATGTTAACATTGTGGTCATTGTTTTAGAACTACTTATACTGAGCCACCACCCTCACCATAATTCACAAATGTTAACAATGTGGTCTTTGTTTTAGAACTACTTATACTGAGCCACCACCCTCACCATAATTCACAAATGTTAACATTGTGGTCTTTGTTTTAGAACTACTTATACTGAGCCACCACCCTCACCATAATTCACAAATGTTAACATTGTGGTCTTTGTTTTAGAACTACTTATACTGAGCCACCACCCTCACCATAATTCACAAATGTTAACATTGTGGTCTTTGTCTTAGAACTACTTATACAGAGCCACCACCCTCACCATAATTCACAAATGTTAACATTGTGGTCTTTGTTTTAGAACTAATTGTACTGAGCCACCACCCTCACCATAATTCACAAATGTTAACATTGTGGTCTTTGTTTTAGAACTACTTAGACTGAGCCACCACCCTCACCATAATTCACAAATGTTAACAATGTGGTCTTTGTTTTAGAACTACTTATACTGAGCCACCACCCTCACCATAATTCACAAATGTTAACATTGTGGTCTTTGTTTTAGAACTACTTATACTGAGCCACCACCCTCACCATAATTCACAAATGTTAACATTGTGGTCTTTGTTTTAGAACTACTTATACTGAGCCACCACCCTCACCATAATTCACAAATGTTAACATTGTGGTCTTTGTCTTAGAACTACTTATACAGAGCCACCACCCTCACCATAATTCACAAATGTTAACATTGTGGTCATTGTTTTAGAACTACTTATACTGAGCCACCACCCTCACCATAATTCACAAATGTTAACATTTTGGTCTTTGTTATAGAACTACTTATACTGAGCCACCACCCTCACCATAATTCACAAATGTTAACAATGTGGTCTTTGTTTTAGAACTACTTATACTGAGCCACCACCCTCACTATAATTCACAAATGTTAACATTGTGGTCTTTGTTTTAGAACTACTTATACTGAGCCACCACCCTCACCATAATTCACAAATAACATTGTGGTCTTTGTTATAGAACTACTTATACTGAGCCACCACCCTCACCATAATTCACAAATGTTAACATCGTGGTCTTTGTTTTAGAACTACTTATACTGAGCCACCACCCTCACTATAATTCACAAATGTTAACATTGTGGTCTTTGTTTTAAAACTACTTATACTGAGCCACCACCCTCACCATAATTCACAAATGTTAACAATGTGGTCTTTGTTTTAGAACTACTTATACTGAGCCACCACCCTCACCATAATTCACAAATGTTAACATTGTGGTCTTTTTTTTAGAACTACTTATACTGAGCCACCACCCTCACCATAATTCACAAATGTTAACATTGTGGTCTTTGTTTTAGAACTACTTATACTGAGCCACCACCCTCACCATAATTCACAAATGTTAACATTGTGGTCTTTGTCTTAGAACTACTTATACAGAGCCACCACCCTCACCATAATTCACAAATGTTAACATTGTGGTCTTTGTTTTAGTACTACTTATACAGAGCCACCACCCTCACTATAATTCACAAATGTTAACATTGTGGTCTTTGTTTTAAAACTACTTATACTGAGGCACCACCCTCACCATAATTCACAAATGTTAACAATGTGGTCTTTGTTTTAGAACTACTTATACTGAGCCACCACCCTCACCATAATTCACAAATGTTAACATTGTGGTCTTTGTTTTAGAACTACTTATACTGAGCCACCACCCTCACCATAATTCACAAATGTTAACATTGTGGTCTTTGTCTTAGAATTACTTATACAGAGCCACCACCCTCACCATAATTCACAAATGTTAACATTGTGGTCTTTGTTTTAGAACTACTTATACAGAGCCACCACCCTCACCATAATTCACAAATGTTAACATTGTGGTCTTTGTCTTAGAACTACTTATACAGAGCCACCACCCTCACCATAATTCACAAATGTTAACATTGTGGTCTTTGTTTTAGAACTACTTATACTGAGCCACCACCCTCACCATAATTCACAAATGTTAACATTGTGGTCTTTGTCTTAGAACTACTTATACAGAGCCACCACCCTCACCATAATTCACAAATGTTAACATTGTGGTCTTTGTTTTAGTACTACTTATACAGAGCCACCACCCTCACCATAATTCACAAATGTTAACATTGTGGTCTTTGTTTTAGTACTACTTATACTGAGCCACCACCCTCACCATAATTCACAAATGTTAACATTGTGGTCTTTGTTTTAGTACTACTTATACAGAGCCACCACCCTCACCATAATTCACAAATGTTAACATTGTGGTCTTTGTTTTAGAACTACTTATACTGAGCCACCACCCTCACCATAATTCACAAATGTTAACATTGTGGTCTTTGTTTTAGTACTACTTATACTGAGCCACCACCCTCACCATAATTCACAAATGTTAACATTGTGGTCTTTGTTTTAGAACTACTTATACTGAGCCACCACCCTCACCATAATTCACAAATGTTAACATTGTGGTCTTTGTTTTAGAACTACTTATACTGAGCCACCACCCTCACCATAATTCACAAATGTTAACATTGTGGTCTTTGTTTTAGTACTACTTATACTGAGCCACCACCCTCACCATAATTCACAAATATTAACATTGTGGTGTTTGTTTTAGAACTACTTATACTGTAACTATTTATACTGTAACTATATATACTGTTCTGACATGTGAACTGTTTAATAGATAGTTAAGTTTGGTTTGGAACATGTATATTTAGTTAATAGTACTCTTTATGCATAAAAAACGTAGATATTAAGTCACCAGGAACTCAATAAAAACCAATTGTTGTAAGGCAGTACATATTTATGTAATTTTAGTTATTTATCTTCCTAAATTTGATGTTTGTCTTTATATATAGTAATACTTAAAGAATGTTTGATAACTAATTTTCCTTTAACTCGTATTTTATGAACTTTTTTAAACATCTCTACACAAAGAAAGCAACTTTACTCATAAGTTTACAACAGCTAATAAATTGATAACATTATGAACGTCATATAGGTCACCTCTTGTTAGTATAAACTAGCTTTATAACGTCATTAAGAGAATGTGTGTGTTTAAAAGAGTTTCAACGAACTCTAAAATATATAATAATTTTTATAATTATTTTTTCATGATTAGTAATTTTATTTATTATTCTGTCATATAATTATAATAATATATTTTAATACACTTATATTTTATATAATAATAAGTTTGAAACAACGTCATAAACAAAGATTAATGATAAATTACAAAAAAAATTTACAACAAAAAATATTTTACATTTATAAGGTAAAATATTTACTTTATATGGTTGATAATCGTTTTACCCCTCAGTATACTGATTAAACACTTTTTATAACTATAATATATTATTAAATCTAGATACTATACAAACATGATAATGTTAAACAGTTGTATAAATGTTAAATGGATGTATTGAGCTAATATAAACACTTGAATTAATTAGGGAGAATTGGAACATTTTGAGACATGAAAATAATCAGACATAAAAATAAATAACATAACAATTTCTATGTCATATGTATTTTCAAAACAATATTTACTGATTTTAACTTTCACAGTCCTTAAATAATGAAGTGAAATATTATTAGTGCATTACATAAATTCTGTTAGTCAAATTTACAATATACTAATTATTGGTACTATTTTTTACTCCAATAAACAGTTTTAAATTTTAAGAATTTAGATGTCATATTTAATAACTTTACTAGTAATACCAATATTGCTTTAAATATAATCAGTTTCCTGCCCTAATATTGAAACCAACACATTGTAAAACTTCCCGAAAGTTGTCTTTAATTTATACTCAGAAACCGGTTTTTACTACAGTTTCTTTATAAATTATTAATCCCTTACAAACGGTTATATGATGAAAATCAATTTACAATAATATAGTCTAAAAGTATGAGTAGTGCACACCTAACCGATATTCAATTTTATAATTACAGAAACCTATTTCTCTTATATAAAATAATTTTGTCAGCTAAACAAATATATTTAGTGTTTTTTTTCTCTTCGTTCAGCAGTACTGTAATTCAAATTTCCTTATTTCCAACATAGGATGAAATTTAAGCCTCAATAATGAATATTTTCAAACACGATTAGAAATATTTGACCACATGTATAAACTTAATTATTTAATTTATTTTACATTTTTCTGAAAGTAAATAATAATAATTAGGAATTATATATAAAAGCTCGAATATTTATCTAGCGTGCAAAGTAGATTTTTGTATTTTGAGTAAAGTTTATAATTAAACTTGAAATTACCAAGGTACCAACAGCCTCAGTTGTTTAGTATATTGTTCTCTAGGGACATAAAACATAATTCATTACAAGAGCTGCCTGGAGAGCTATAAAAGCCCGGTCTTTACACTCAGTTTTTAAAACCTCCTGTTTGCCATTCAGTGTTATTGTCACCTGTAGTAGCTTCTATAAAATAAATTAATGTTAATAAACTTTCATCTGAGACATACCTAAACATGTTAACAGGAACGTAGTCAAACTTTTAATTTAATAACGCCGTAATTATCTTTAACTACATCAATCTTTCGAAGCATGTTGTAAATCTGTGCACAAAATAAAACAGAGTAAATACTGTGCAATTTTGCATTTTACTTATAGTTAGCCTAGAACTTATAATTACTCTACAATCTTTGAAAATTATAAGCATTAAATAAATATATATATCATTCTTTAAATAAACTGTAATACGATGTCATTATCATTACATTAATATCATACAAATTTGATACATTGTCAATTAGCTCATTAACAGGACCAGGTATAATTATGATGGACAACGAGTCTTTACATTCTCTACGTTTTAGTATATATATGTATATACTAAATAAAGGGAACTATAAAATAAAGGTAACTACGCACTAAATATGTCGACACTAGTGGTGCAGTGCTCTAGTTACCATCGACGTGGACACTAGATTACAAAGACTAGGGTGTCCATTTTGGGTAGTAATCAATGTTAAGATGTAGTTTGCGTAAGATAACTGAGTGCCAGGCTTGTCAGTTAGGTAAAACTCAAACCAATACTACGTGGTTCAAACACCACATAAAGGCCCCTTAGTTGCCCCGGGCATCAATAAGCAACTCGTTCTGAGGATCAGTTGACTTTAGTCAGTAACAATGACTACACTCGTTCACACTTGTTCGCCCATCCCTACGATTTGTGCCATACTGATGAATAAGGAATGAATTTAATAAGAAGAAGAAATAATTATTTCCAATTAAAAAGTATCCAAGCTTTTTAATTCATGCTTTTATAAATATTTATCTTCTTTTTTATTCTTATTTAGTTTTCCTTCGTTTTTACATGTTATCTTACACTATATTTATAAATTTAACTAATTTAAGCTAGCTGATAGTTTATTTCGAAATAAATCTCGAGGAGGGTTTTGTATTCTTATTAAAAAAATCTTGACCATATAGTAACAACAGACTTGGTCTGTTTTAATGAAGAATTTAGTTTTGAACGTTCATTCGTTGAAGTTAAGACTATTAACTGTTTAATAGTGTTATTGTATAGAATTCCCAATTATACTGTGAGTAAAGTATTTTTACATATGTTTAGACATCTTCAGAAGAAACAAAAACACTCAGCTTGCTTTAATATCTTTTGTGAGCAGCACAGTCAAAGCCTTGAATGGACAACAGCACACAGCAGGGATCTTCTGTGACTTGTCCAGGGCATTTGACAGTGTTGAGCGTTACTTTCTGTATTTTAGAAAGTGTGTCAATCGGGATTTAAAGAAGGGCCTTTAAATTTAATGCAATCCTATTTTGACGGAAGAAAACAAAGAACAGTTATTGAAGAAAAGTCTACAAATTATTACTCTATATGGATTTAAACTTTGGTGCACCCCAAGGCTCTATCTTGGGACCCACATTATTTCTTATCTAGATAAATGACTTAACTTCACTTATCCCAAGAAATTTCTTCTTATTTACAGATGATGCTAGTGTTATACTTAATGAACCTAGTTTAGTGCAACTGGAAAAAACAATAAATGTTACTTTTTATAGTTGAATAAAAATTGAAAAATCAATTGAAAGATTGATTTGAATCTAATTTAGCTTTATTGAATGACTCAAAGACCAATATAATGCATTTTCAACCATGCAACAGCTCAAATAATCAGTTAAATTATGACAATATAAACCACTAGATTACTAAACATTTTCAAGAATATATATGGAGAGAAACGTAACCTGGAATAAACACATTCAGATTTTGGTACGGATGCTGTTATTTTAGATTTGCTTCAAGCATTTTAAAATATTCAGCATCTCTTGAAACATTAAACATTGTATACGATGCATATATCTATTATTGCTTGGATATGGAATTGTAATTTGGAGAAGCTCAACAAATTTTAGTAAAGCGTTTAGAAATAAAAAAAAGCATAATTAGAGTTATTTTAAAATAAAAATTACAGAGCTAGCTGTCACCCGCTTTTAAAAAGATTAAATAAAATGCCACTACCATGTACCACATTTTCGAATTGCTAGTTCCTGTTAATTCAATGAAGGTATTTTTGAACTCAACCCCATTAAAGCACATGCAACTTGGAATTGATCAATTATCCCATTCATAACCTTTCACTGTTCGTAAAAAGCCCTCTCTATATGGGAATGAGGTTCTACAACAAAATTACAAAAAAATTCAAATCCTTCACCAAAGAAAGGTTTAAGCTCCATATGAAAACAGTATAATATGAAGTCATATTTATACTGTTGTGAATTTATAAGTACAATAATATGAAATCAATTCAATTGTTGTACAATTTAAGATAGTAGATCTGAGGTTTGTGGAAACTCTCTAATATACAATAAATGGAATCAGTGCTGGGTCTAAACCTTAACAATGGGAGAGTGCTAAGTTATATATGGTATGAAAGTACCTTAAATATGGAAACAATATTGGATTGAAAATGTCACTGAATAAGGAGATAGGCTATGTCTGGGATATCTGGGGTAAGCGGAAATTACCTTGGTGACAGTACAATTGTAAAAACTGATTGTTGTTTGCTGACAGGACTTGTAACTTGTGCAAAAAATAAAATGTAATACTTGGTAATTTTTTTAGAAATACTCGTTTATAAAAAAAGCAGATAACAGTTACTGTCTTCCTGCATTTTTCTTTTACATTGTTTCATAAAACAATATAATGACGCATGTGTATTTATATGTTTATATACATGCTATGGCTTTTAACGCCAGATACCAAAATAAAATAAGAAAAAGAGAAAGGAATAAACTATATTGAAAAATATCCAAAAGAAATACAATTTTAAACTACTTGTGTCTAGGAGTTTAAAAATTACTTGAACACCGTCACAGAGTAAGTTGTTTTACAACTATTCAACTCCTGCTTCTCAGATTGAATGAATACCAACCGATAGGCAATCATTAACTATTGATTCAGTTCCACAATCACATAAGTAATTCTTTACATCTTCCCAAACCCACGTGGAAGTGACTCGAAGGTTAATTTCGCCTCAGAATTGAACTCTATGATTCCCCTTATGAAATTCATAGGGACTGATACCAAACTCTTTTTTCAGCCGTCAAACATACCTCAAGTTATCACCCAGTGAGTTTCTGGTAAAAAATGGTTTTCAAATTGATTGGGAAGCTAGTCGAAGACGTGGTTTTCTAGATTAATATCTTGCAAAATATAGAGATTCGAAATAGATCAAATCTTTTAAAACTATCTAAGTAGTGCCAGAATAGCTGTTTGGCACAGAAGTGGAAGCTGGAAGAGGGGTTGCAATGAGTGGCCTCTGATAGCCCTCTTAGTTCGGTTTAGTTGGACAAAGCCTCTCTTACACGGTTCAATATTAAGACGATGTACGTGTTGTTTTTATATGCCCAGGTATACCTTGTAATTCTACCTTTAATAGTAAATATTTAATAAATTTCTATAAAGAGCAAATTACACACAAGTGATTGAATACTCAGCCAGGAGAGTGACAAGCCGATTATTGGAGAGGCACAAAGGTATCAAAGCTACATCCGGTTTTAATTGAACCCCGTCAAATAGTAGCCTCCCTGCAAAGCTGTAGTCGAGATTGATCTGTCTGCGTACCATCTGTTGCAACACTAGTATTTAAGCTCAATGTTTACTCTTACAGTATCTGTAAAAATAAGTCAGAACTCATACAAATATACTACTAGGTTCTGAATTATTATATATATTATATATATATATATATATATATATATATATATAATATAGTATTTTAGTTGTTTAACATTTATTTTTGAATATGCTACTCAGGATTTTTTTTATACTAATACCGTATATGTGAGGAACTAGTTTATTTATAATAATACCGTATATGTGAGAAACTAGTTTATTTATAATAATACCGTATATGTGAGGAACTAGTTTATTTATAATAATACCGTATATGTGAGGAACTAGTTTATTTATAATAATACCGTTTATGTGAGGAACTAGTTTATTTATAATAATACCGTATATGTGAGGAACTAGTTTATTTATAATAATACCGTTTATGTGAGGAACTAGTTTATTTATAATAATACCGTATATGTGAGGAACTAGTTTATTTATAATAATACCGTTTATGTGAGGAACTAGTTTATTTATAATAATACCGTATATGTGAGGAACTAGTTTATTTATAATAATACCATATATGTGAGGAACTAGTTTATTTATAATAATACCGTATATGTGAGGAACTAGTTTATTTATAATAATACCGTTTATGTGAGGAACTAGTTTATTTATAATAATACCGTATATGTGAGGAACTAGTTTATTTATAATAATACCGTATATGTGAGGAACTAGTTTATTTATAATAATACCGTATATGTGAGGAACTAGTTTATTTATAATAATACCGTTTATGTGAGGAACTAGTTTATTTATAATAATACTATATATGTGAGGAACTAGTTTATTTATAATAATACCGTATATGTGAGGAACTAGTTTATTTATAATAATACCGTATATGTGAGGAACTAGTTTATTTATAATAATACCATATATGTGAGGAACTAGTTTATTTATAATAATACCGTATATGTGAGGAACTAGTTTATTTATAATAATACCGTATATGTGAGGAACTAGTTTATTTATAATAATACCGTTTATGTGAGGAACTAGTTTATTTATAATAATACCGTTTATGTGAGGAACTAGTTTATTTATAATAATACCGTTTATGTGAGGAACTAGTTTATTTATAATAATACCGTTTATGTGAGGAACTAGTTTATTTATAATAATACCGTTTATGTGAGGAACTAGTTTATTTATAATAATACCGTTTATGTGAGGAACTAGTTTATTTATAATAATACCGTTTATGTGAGGAACTAGTTTATTTATAATAATACCGTTTATGTGAGGAACTAGTTTATTTATAATAATACCGTTTATGTGAGGAACTAGTTTATTTATAATAATACCGTTTATGTGAGGAACTAGTTTATTTATAATAATACCGTTTATGTGAGGAACTAGTTTATTTATAATAATACCGTTTATGTGAGGAACTAGTTTATTTATAATAATACCGTTTATGTGAGGAACTAGTTTATTTATAATAATACCGTTTATGTGAGGAACTAGTTTATTTATAATAATACCGTTTATGTGAGGAACTAGTTTATTTATAATAATACCGTTTATGTGAGGAACTAGTTTATTTATAATAATACCGTTTATGTGAGGAACTAGTTTATTTATAATAATACCGTTTATGTGAGGAACTAGTTTATTTATAATAATACCGTTTATGTGAGGAACTAGTTTATTTATAATAATACCGTTTATGTGAGGAACTAGTTTATTTATAATAATACCGTATATGTGAGGAACTAGTTTATTTATAATAATACCGTTTATGTGAGGAACTAGTTTATTTATAATAATACCGTTTATGTGAGGAACTAGTTTATTTATAATAATACCGTTTATGTGAGGAACTAGTTTATTTATAATAATACCGTTTATGTGAGGAACTAGTTTATTTATAATAATACCGTTTATGTGAGGAACTAGTTTATTTATAATAATACCGTTTATGTGAGGAACTAGTTTATTTATAATAATACCGTTTATGTGAGGAACTAGTTTATTTATAATAATACCGTTTATGTGAGGAACTAGTTTATTTATAATAATACCGTATATGTGAGGAACTAGTTTATTTATAATAATACCGTTTATGTGAGGAACTAGTTTATTTATAATAATACCGTTTATGTGAGGAACTAGTTTATTTATAATAATACCGTTTATGTGAGGAACTAGTTTATTTATAATAATACCGTATATGTGAGGAACTAGTTTATTTATAATAATACCGTTTATGTGAGGAACTAGTTTATTTATAATAATACCGTTTATGTGAGGAACTAGTTTATTTATAATAATACCGTTTATGTGAGGAACTAGTTTATTTATAATAATACCGTATATGTGAGGAACTAGTTTATTTATAATAATACCGTATATGTGAGGAACTAGTTTATTTATAATAATACCGTATATGTGAGGAACTAGTTTATTTATAATAATACCGTTTATGTGAGGAACTAGTTTATTTATAATAATACCGTATATGTGAGGAACTAGTTTATTTATAATAATACCGTATATGTGAGGAACTAGTTTATTTATAATAATACCGTTTATGTGAGGAACTAGTTTATTTATAATAATACCGTATATGTGAGGAACTAGTTTATTTATAATAATACCGTATATGTGAGGAACTAGTTTATTTATAATAATACCATATATGTGAGGAACTAGTTTATTTACTTATTTATTATTTTGTTGGTTCATGATTATTTTGGTTTGGTTTTTTGAAGCTCTTACGAGACCAAAGTTTCTATAAACTTAGATTAGAATATATAAAATTTAGAATTTCCTTGACTTAATTCTCATAAATTGTTAAGAAAATTACAAATATTTCCCCCTGTTTCGTATAAACATTAGATTTGTTAAAATGATGTTAAAATGAATGAAAATTGCATTCACTTGACAAAGTATACATAGTTAGTAAATAAAATATAATTTGGAATTATAACATTATTTTCAATTTAATTTAAATGTTACATTTTCCTCAAAATTGCTGTGAATTCGTTAGCTCTTGCCCTTCAACCCCTTAATTCAATAAGTAATAAACCTGCTGTATAAAGGACCTCATTATTAATATATAGGACAAACAAACTAAATGCAATTATTTAAACCATAATACTTTGCCTAATAAAACATATCTTATTTCATTACAGCAAAAAATCTATATCAGACTGTACTAACAATCTTGTTTTACCTGGATCTTGGGCCTCTCAATTACTCAAAAATGGTTTTGAAATAACCGTTACCATAAAAAGTCATAACAAATGTTCAGCTGTAATACATTTTGTGATATCCATCAAATTAGTTATGATTATAATTCCCATGGTTTTTAGAATATAATTGGCCAGCATTAAGT
Organism: Stictocephala bisonia; assembly: GCA_035578905.1. NCBI lineage: Eukaryota > Metazoa > Arthropoda > Insecta > Hemiptera > Membracidae > Stictocephala > Stictocephala bisonia. Next base: position 95,509 of record JAQJVL010000927.1, on the reverse strand, counting down.
TATTTAATAAAAATAATTTCCTCAGTAACTAACTTAATTATATTCTATTCTGACCAGAATCGGATAACCCACATTCTTAGGATAGTAACATAAGCTTTTTTGTAAAGTAATATAAATTGTTTAAGTCCAAAAATTTAATTTACTATTTTCCAATTTTGAATAGGAGTTTAAGCAAAAATTACTTTATCACTACAAATATGATCTACTTTCGTATTCAAAAAGCAGTGTATTCAAATTTGAACCACTTCTACAAAATAAACACTCACCCGATTTCGATATGCTATACAAATAAATTAGTTATTTAATTCTACGTAATATCATATAACTGAATTATTTTTTAAAGACTTAAACGAATTTTTATAGCGTAATTTTATAGTAAACACGGAAGACTAAAATTGTATGATTAGTTGAAACACATGTATAACTTAAACCAAAGCATAAATTAATTTAAAAACCTCACTGACATTTATATGTACAGTATTCCTTTGCTCTAAAGTATAGCAATTATAATAGTTTACTATATTTAGTAACGATAAATAGAAAATCACATGCACATTTATAATTTGCAAGCTGTTTAACCGTTCCTTGCTACGGGATTGACACACAAACAGTAATGTTTTAGTTTATTTTAAATATTAAATTTCAATAAGCATCATTTACCTATTCAAAGTGTTCATTTTGTTTGTTTTTATCTAACAGCTGATGGTATCAAATAAATAAAGTAACTCCATAACATTATCATTGAAACTTCAAAGGCCACTGGTATGGGGCCCTTGAGTTGCGAGTGAATGAAACCATGCCAGAAAACTTACCGTGAGTGAAATGTACAACTTCCAAGAGTATCATGGCAATCTGATGAGTAGTTTAGTAATGCACAAAGGACAAACAAACATGCATAGATGTTTATATTTGTAGATTACTTTATTTATGTTGAGCGATACAAAGTCAATTGTACGTATAAAATAATTCATACGACAATACTATTATAAAAACATACTAAGTAAAAGTATATATTTGATTTGTCTATTGGAGAAAGTAATACTCTTTGCATTGAAGTGGTATGTTGTGATACGAACAAACGGTTTCACCTGCACAGTCCATTACTTTGAAGTGTCTTGTGTAACTGTGATGTTCGCTCTAGAGAGTATTGTGGCTCTACAGTATTGAAGTGAGTTGTTGTGTCACGACCAAACTGTCTCACCTGCACATACTGTTAGTTTGAAGTGTCTTGTGTAATTGGCATGTTACCTCTAGGGAGTATTGTGGCTCTACAGTATTGAAGTGGGTTGTTGTGTCACGACCAAACTGTCACCTGCACAGTCTGTTACTTTGAAGTGTCTTGTGTAACTGTGATGTTCCCTCTAGGGAGTATTGTGGCTCTACAGTATTGAAGTGGGTTGTTGTGTCACGACCAAACTGTCTCACCTGCACATACTGTTAGTTTGAAGTGTCTTGTGTAATTGGCATGTTACCTCTAGGGAGTATTGTGGCTCTACAGTATTGAAGTGGGTTGTTGTGTCACGACCAAACTGTCTCACCTGCACATACTGTTAGTTTGAAGTGTCTTGTGTAATTGGCATGTTACCTCTAGGGAGTATTGTGGCTCTACAGTATTGAAGTGGGTTGTTGTGTCACGACCAAACTGTCTCACCTGCACAGTCTGTTACTTTGAAGTGTCTTGTGTAACTGTGATGTTCCCTCTAGGGAGTATTGTGGCTCTACAGTATTGAAGTGGGTTGTTGTGTCACGAACAAACTGTCTCACCTGCACAGTCTGTTACTTTGAAGTGTCTTGTGTAACTACAATGTTCCTCCTCGAGAGAAATGTGATTGTTGCAGGCTTCATTACTATTTATTAAGTTTAAATATTTTTACTATACATTTTGTGTTTTCACAATGTACGGGATTATAAACTAATTGTTAGTTATAAATATGATTTAAAAACTACTTTATCAATAAATAGCATATTGACAAACACAGATAATTATTTGTTCATACTTGTTTACTTGTACATTTATATGAAATAAAATGAAACAAAGAGGGCAGTACAGCTTGAATGCACTTCGAATATCAGAGAGAAGTGTACTGCAAACCTATTATTATTTTGTAAGGTTTATCAAAAATATATTTTCATGACATTTGTTTGAGGGTTGCTATAAACAAAATTTGAATTCATTCATTAAATTATGTTTACTTAATTTTAAAAAGTTTCGTATGTTAAAAATAATTATATTTCAACGAAAGAAAAATTTATAGAACAAGTTTAACACAGTTAAAGCTGTACAAACTATATAATAATTTATTCTCTCATCAAAAATGTTTATTTTATTTGGGTTTAGAAAATGTTTTATTTTGAATATAATGTAACATTAACAATTCTTTAAACCAATGAAGATATACAGTTTATCTATTTAAGTTCAATTGAAAATTATATTTAAATTGTTATTTCATGTTTTACACCCTAAATGCAGCTCATAATTTGTAACTGCTTTCTACATTAGAATGTAGTTCAAGAAGAATAAATTATAACTAGCTTTTATGAAAATACAAGTTACATCAAATATACGTTTAAACATGCATACCGTATTCAATGCTCATACATTGGGCTGATATTGGAACATAGTAAACGTCGTTTGTAATTCAGTACAAACGTATACCTTAAGATCAATACCTATGCTTTTACAGACTATCCATGTTCCTTTCTCGAGAACTTCGACCGAGGATTTTTAAATAAGAATAAGCAACGAAAAATAAATAAAAGCTCTTTATCAGCATTAAATATATCAATATTGTATGATAAATGCTCTCAAAAAAGTGTTATTTTGTTTTTTTGAAATGTTATTGTAATGTACAATTTATTATAATTTTAGTAGTTTGGAAGATTAATATTCAATACTGATGTATGTATGTATGTATATATATATATATATATTGATTATACTCAATAAATATAAGAATAGTTATATTATATTATATTGTACTTGTAGTTGCCGTTTGAAAAATATTTCAATCGTCGAATTTTAAAAAAGCCTCCAAACAGACAAGGCCTTTGAGGAATTGAATATTTCTCACTTTACCAACGAAATATTGTAGTAAATGTATGTATATTTGGGAAATAAATTTTCAAATTTAGCAAATTAGAAAACAACAGTGAATAGTGTAATGCAATTACAAACCTCAATGTAAAGATAATTATTATAAAACAACCTCTGAACCGTAATGAGGCTGTCAACTTTGAAACAACTGTGAATAAGTACTTTAGTATAGTCAAGTGACAAGCTCGATAATTGATTGCCTTGGGGTAGCTGAAGTTAAGTGATTTCCCATTACTGAGGAACACACTTCATCGACAAACACACCTGCGGCCGGCTTGTGTGGTACGTTACAGTTTGGCTGTCGTGGATTGATAGAAAACGTTAAATAAATACTGTTTATCTATTTGCACTAATAGATTATTTAAAATGTATACAGCTGTATTATAAAATTACACATAAAAATGTACCATAAGAGTAAGTCTTACTGGCAGAAGGTTTAAATGAAAAATGATAGAAAAAACATTCACTATTTATTTTTCTGTGCGTAACCAGAATGTTGGAGTCAGCCTTCTGGAATAATGATGAGCTCCTGTAATTTAGCTATGGGCCTTACACTATTGTTTTACTGTATTAGTATAAATATTGATTTCTATTTATTCCAGATATTAACATTTAAAAATAAAATGTAGGTGAACTGCAGTAACCCCATTTATTATAACCCCAAAATATAATACGTTTATTTATGTCGTAACAATAATAAATGCTATGATTGATTTCCACAGTAAGCTACCACGTAAATAATTTAATTTACTATTCTAGACATGGTTAGTTGGGAGTTTTGAAGATACTGTAAATGAAGGCCAATCAAAAACTAGTGGTCACAATATTGGTCGTAGCTCAACTTAGATACAGAAACTTTAGCGATTTGTTTGTTGCCCTTAGTACAACAATGTGAATATAAACGTGTCACTAGCAGTATAAAGTTTGTCATACAATACGATAAATAAGCTTTTTTAATAACAACTTAAGAACGTTTGTTATAAGTCGTAAAATATTATTCTATTTCAGTATATACCATCTGTGTGTAACATTGACGAACAATATTCATTACATTATTGAAGGTATGAGTTAAAATTCTTAATTGGACAACATCATTATGCCGTTTTAGTTCTACTATGCCTCAGAATTGAATGGCTATTATATTCACTATAGCGATCATTTATTTTATCTATTTCTAAACATAAAATATATGACTATATTTATCTGTATGGGACTGTATACATTATTAAAATAATACATAATTATTTATCTTATTTATTATATTATATGATTTTTACTATCAGAAATGTATACTTTAGTACTTTAATTATAATCCAGGTATTTATTTATATTTACCACTGAACTACTTGTAACTGACTTGGTGTACCAAATAAAAACCAATTACACTTCGTTTTACTGCATTTGTTCAAATAATTACTACTTTATCCTTCTAAACAAATCACTAGTGTAAGTGTTTTGAAGATTGAACGATGATTGAATCTTATACCTTAATAATTGAATTTGTGAAAGGAAAATATGACAGCCATGCCAGTATCCACGATCTTGTCATTTAATTTGCATTTAAATGAGAATAGAGCGTGTCTGATCGGCTAACAAAGTCAGGCAGTACTATGCAAATACGAAATGTGCATGTCAAATTTTAGATAAAATGTTTGCTGTACTTTGAATTTGTCTATATAAAAATATTATTGTTACATTTGATATTATAATGTATTACTATAATAAAACTTTAAGGCGTTTCAACCCTCATTTGAATTTGTATTACCTCACTCTTCTGTTATTTCTTTATTGAAAAATATAGCTTTCTTTGTATTGAAATATTCATTAAATTTAGAGGCCAGATCCTATTCTATATCAATTATATCACTTTAATTTGTTTGTGTGCTTATTTGTTTGTTTTATACCAAACAATTTCAAATGCGTGAAATTCAGTGCGAACGTACTTATACCAAAACATCAATACTTATGTTCGACTTAGAAATGTAGAACTTTAATCTCAAATAACAATAGAGGGCATTTACTTAATATTGCCAATCATTTTCGGCTACTTTTTATGATTAATTATAATTTACAAATGATTTTATATAGAACAGACAAATTCGACTTTAGATTCTATTGCTATGAGGTGCAGATAGGTCAGCAACTCTTATACTAGTGCATATGTATGATTATACATAAGCCGCACATGTACCTTTTTAACGTACTTGTGCGAATGAGACGTAAAGAGTAGTGCAATAGAGACAGAGAACTACTCTTCCCCCACTGTTTAATTACATTAAAATGTTGCCATGGCAACCAGAGTGTTATTAAGCCACGTACCGACGGCGCAATAGGAAGCTCCGCCCATTTTACGACGTTAGCAGCAGTGGCCATTGGTTGGGTTGATTAACATCAACGAGTCAAGCTAACATTATTAAATTAAATCATTATTTATTATTCAAATAAAGATTAATAAAAGCAATAACACAATGGATAATAATGTAAACAATAAATAGCTTTTAAACAAGTTTGTGCAGATCATTATAATCATTTTGTTAACTAATCACTGTTGCGGAAGTTGAACACTTAACGGCGGAAGTTAACATGCCCGTGAAGCAAGGTAGCTCAGCGGTGGAAAGATTCCCCTCTGCTGCTGGACCCTTATATGCGCTAACACGCAGGTCACTTTCTACCCGGCCCAATTACTGTGATTATATACATATGAATAACAAACATTAAATATTTATTTTATTTTGTTGTACTTATAGTACATAAATAATCAGTTAAAGAAATGCATTATGAAATATTCTTAGTGTAGGAAATTTGAAATTCGTGTATGAACAATTATTTATGGACCTGTTTGGTGTTTACTATTAATTTTGTATTTATTTGGCTAGGAAATTGTTATTTTTAAATACATTTAATAGGCAGCTGATGTTCAGTTATGATTGGAGAGTGGGGGAGGTGTTATAATGTAGACTAACCAGCTGGCCTGTTGTATCCCTATGTATACAAGAGGCCAGCTGGCTGAAAAACTACTATTAGTTTTTCTGGTATTCGTTGCAATATTTTTTATCCTTAGTCAAACTCAAGTAAATATATCTTTTGTGTGAAATATTTTTTACAGTACAAGTAAACGTCACATAACACAAATTTATTACAATATAAGCACAAAATGTACAAATATATTACAATACAAGTACAAAATGCACGAATATTATGGTGATCGATTTCGGTGAACCACGCTCACCTTCCTCAGACCAGAGGGATTCACAAAAGAATGGAAAACGGTGTTCAACAAATATTTTTTTAAAATTTAAATGGTCTTCCGAAAATGTTTATTTCACACATAGTTTATATCGAACCATTTTTAGAGCTAAAGTAAGTACAACTCCACTAATAAGTAGTAATACGTACGTTTATAATTGATTTATTTCCACTAAAGTAAAAAAATGGAAAATGCAAAAGAATATAGAACAGTAATGAAATCAGTAAATATAGTTTAAGAAAACCAGAATTTATAAATGCGTAAAAATATATGTGTAAACTCTTCAGAAACTCTGATACGATCAAATAAACATTCATGTTTGCAAGCTGTTATCGTTTCCTAGTTTAATGTTTGTATTTTATAGAGAACTATCCAATCAACCTTTTAAGTGAAATAATATGTAATCATGCATGAAATAGTATTTATGTTTATGTGGCATACACTTTATTTTTAATTTTACTGTTCTTAACATGGCTTTAATTTTTGTACTAGCCAGACCGCTTTGGGCCATATCCTTCAACTGATTTATTTCCTATATTTAGCTTTACATTTTTTATAGGCCAGCCATATAACCTATAGCAAAGATTTCTTATAAACTGCTCTTTATGATATATTCCTTACATCCTGCCTCGGTGATACAGTTAGATCAACGGTCTCCAGTTTCTTATTGTAGTTATTAAAGGTTATGAGTTCCATTGTATAAAAACCTTCATACAATGGAATTCTATTGTATGAATGAAGTTTAAATTAAATGCATTATCAAACTTTCATTGACTTTCCGATTTCAATGTTATAATATTATAAAGACTTTTTTTAATCAACTATATTTTTAAGAATATTTGATGACTATTATAGATTAACCAATATCTTACTAAATGAAATGTTCTGCTTTTTTCTTAAAAAAGGAAATATTGTTTCTCTAATAGAAATAGCATTTAATTTAATAGCGAATACTTTAATTTATCACCTGAAACACATTCAGCACTTTTAATGCTAGGCAAGTGGAGCTACATTGATGTGATAAATATATATTATGTAATCAAAAAGTGAAACATTTAAATATAGTTCCCGCTATAGCCACTACTGTTGTGATTAAAAAAAATTTCAACGCAAGAGGCACTTTATTGACTATTCACACGTTGCTATGGGAAAACAGCCCAAATCCATCGTGCTAAATTTAGTTGGACCTCCAGGGATTTGAACCCTCGACCTCCTCCATTGAAGTCAGGAGTGGTAACTGCTAGGCTTGGAAGAGGTCCTTGTAAATACTCTCAACGTACCGATAACCCTTTTCCGCAAAGTTTAAACTAAAAGTATATTCATATATTTTGCAAAAGAACTTTCTTAGCAATTGAAAATGTAATAAAAGTTAAGTCAACAACATTTGGTATTCAAAGATAAATTTATTTTGGATAAATATATAAGAAGAGACTTTTTCATAAAAACTATATGCACTTTTTACTCTCTTATATTTTTTTATCAAATAAACCTAACATATGTTGTGAGTGGTTATATTAACATGTTTGACGTTCTTTCAAATTTCCAGTTATACGTTTTCATAACTTTGACTAAGCCTACAAAATGTCCTTGGGTAAAATATATGTATACGTGGAAATAAAGTATTTAACACGATTTTGACTTAATTGTAAAGAAAAAATTTAAAAAATAAAAACAACGACAGAGAAACGTATTGGTTTGCATTGGAGTGCAATATCCAAGGTGAAATGGTTTGTACTGTTCTTTAATGGGTGGATTAATACTACTGTACGTTTATGTGTGGGTGGGTGGCTCAATACTACTGTGTATGTATGGGAGGGTGGGTCAGTCGGTACCACTTTACGTGTACGAGTGGGTAGGTGGGTCAACACCGCTGTACGTCTATGGGAGGGTGGATTGGTTTATACCAACGTTTGTATGAGTTGGTGGGAGGGTTATTACCACTGTACGTGTATGGTTGAGTGTGTGGGTCAATACCACTCTACGTTTATAGATGGGTGAGTGGGTAGGTGGGTCAAAATCATCACTGAAAGTGTATGAGTGGGTGGGTGTGCCTGAAAGTCCATGTGAAATGGGCAATGAAGTTAAAAAAGTGTTCTAACTATAAAATATTTTTACTCATATGGAAGGGACATATTAAATAAATATATGATTATAGTTGAATTTGTTCTGAACTAGAAATGGTTTAGTTGCTAAACAGCCCCGATTTATTAACTTTGACAGAGGTCAGCCACAGCACCTGAAATGTCACGTTCACATGAGGTCTGACTTACGTCATGTCAGCCAGTTATGACATTATGTCAGTCAGGGTTAAACAGTTGACATTGATGTGCGTATAACAGCTCCATCTATCAAAGGGAAATGAATTTGACTGTGTTCCAAATCTATGATGGGTACAATTATTCCTATACACAAATTAATAGTTAAACTCATTGTTTAATAATTCACCAATATTTGTTTAGATAAGAGTTACTGATTTTAGAATACTGGTCTGCTTCAAGCTGATTGGCCATACGACATAAAACATATTGAACTTGGTCATTAATAATTATAAAATACAGCTCATATTGATAATATTACATTTTTAGACCATGAAAATAATAATATACATTTTTTACATTGAAGATAAATTAAATAAGAATATCATATTACATAATTATCTGTGTTAACAATATGTACAAAAACGTTACTTTGAAATAAAAAAATACACAGTACTGTTCCGATAGTAATCTTAGTAATATCTGTTGGGGAACACACTTACCACTTAAGTGTGCCACATTATTGTTCTGAATTTTTCTGTCTCGTCTCTAATGTACAGATAAACATTAAATTATAGTTCAGGGAGAGTGTATAACATGTTCTATTTTATGAACATGCATATATTTAAAAGATCCTAGACAAATAGAGTACCAAATGACTAGAAATAAGTAGCTAACACGTCTACTGCAACCTATCAATTTTGATTATTTTTACAGAAATATACAAAGTTCAATTGCACACATTTTATTCTTAATATTTCTATATAACGCTTCTAAAAGAAATATTTTGGACACTCATTCTGGCACGTTGCCCACCATTATTTAGAATAATCACTTGTGTGAATTTCCGTTCCGCCTGGATTACCCCTCCCACGCACGTAAAGTGGTACTGACCCACCCACCTACCCATTCACACACATTGGTACTGACCCATCCATCCACTCATTCAGTGGATCTATAATAACTATTGAAGCAAATAAAAAGACAAATATACAATAATAAAAGTATTTATGTCTAACTATCGTATTATTAAAAAAAGTTAACTAATTTAACTAACTTTGTACTAATATGAGTCATATAACCAGATATCGTCGTATTTAAAAAAATATATCTTCTCATTATAGCTAAACCAAAAACCTTTATAACACAATATTGCATTTTCAGAAAGTGGAATCAAAAACGTTTTAAACTATGACCATAAGTAATATTGTTTATAATCAAAAGACCTCCAAACTCCAGCTGGCTTCACCTTGCACGTTAAACTGCAAACATCCCTCTCCTGACCATTCCCCAACCCCATCCCCACCCACTGACTGTTAATCCTGCCTCTTTGTTTCAACACTGTATATATAATCAGTTGAATATTTGTTTAGTCTCTGTGATTTTTAAAATATTTTCTCAAAATTTACCACATAACAATTAGTACGCTATTAATTTTATTTATGTAATAACGTCGTAATTTTAGAGTTCAGTTTGGTTATCTCATATATATACTGTTTGACTAAACAACATTAAACTTACCTCTCACGCAATTCGAAGTATATTTATGTTTACTCAGTAACGGACATTGTGGACTGGCACCAAGATATACGTTCGTTTTGTGTAATAACAAGTTGATGGGTTACGAGACGAATAAAGTCTACGATAATCTACACCAGCTTTAAAAGATATTTTAAATAATTTACAATAAATAAAACAGTGGTAATGACCTCTAGTAATAAAAATAACAAAAATTTAACCAACTAATACAATGCTCACAAACTCTATTCGTTTAATGCATAAAAACCTTTTACACATTTATAAAACGGTGTTACATGTATCTATGTGACTAGGGTGAGATGGAAACGATATTAATGAATGGAAATAAATCAGCAAAAATATGTAGATTTAGGTGTCAGTTGCAAACTAAGTAATGTATGAAGCCAACTTTTAATAAAATTTAAAATAAATCAAAGTTTGCTTTGTTAAAATACTTCCAAAATTCCTTGGCAAACATCATAGCCTAGTCTCTGAATTAAATAAGATTAACTATTTCATTCTGTTTCATAAATTTACCACTATGCAAAGAAATATATTGATAAACTTGCCCCAACCTTCCAAATTACTATTTTTATTGAATTATGTTAAGAATTCGTATAATAACAACATATTTACCATTACTTTTGTAAGTTGTGCATTCAATGAAAAATACGGGCCAACTAACATAACGCTCACCCTCTCATCCAGCAAATATTTACAGCTAATTGCATATTATATAATATAGATGGACGTGAGTTTATGTTTATAAAGGCAACTAATAGTTAAAATTATATACTCCAAACAATTCTTAAGTCTATATAAACCCATACTTTGAATAAGAAGAACATCTTTGAAGTATATTGACATAATTTTCCCGATTTCAGTTGTAACTTAACACAAATATAAAAGAAAACGTAGGAAAATATTAATATTTGTTATGACATTTACATGTTTATATTGTAAACGAAAAGTATAAGTGCGTTGTTACTACATCTTTCCAGACTCATAAGTAAGCCTAAGTATCAAGAATATTGATTTGAACATTAATACATAAATATAATGTAAAAATTAATTTTTAGCAAATTTAAGGGAACTCTAGACATTTATTATCATTAGGAGTGTATTAGAAGTTCATTTCATGACTATAAATAATTTTAAACTCATAATTTAGCACTATCTTCAGCCAAAACATACAATCACAACTAAGATACTTGAATGTAAGCTCTTATAGATAAACTGGGGAATTAAAATATTGCCAGGTGAGAAGAACGGGTTTACTAGCTATTGAGCTCCTCTTTCATCTTCCCTAATGTTTATACGGTACTCCATTGAAAGCTAATTTAAGCTATTATTGTTGAATAATCTTTTTAAATGTTTACTAATATATTACATTAGATAATTTAAATAATTTTTAAGAAGGTAAAAATATTGAATTCTAAATAGTTTTTTTAAATAAATACAGTACGTTACTACGATACAAAAACGAACTATCCACTAACTACAGTTGTGGACAATACTAACCAAACAGTGGTCTCTTCACAGGTAGCACATCTATAGTATTTGTAACAATGGTTTGATTTAATATTACTCCCATTTCGTCTTAAGCTCTAAAAGCCACTTCCTGGTTTACCCAAATTCTTTAATTGTAATACTCTAAAGTTAAATTAAGAATTCAACGTATAATTATAGCAACTTTTACACTGATTATACAATTATATCCAGTATTGTATTATCATGAAATTAGAAAATTACTGTACTTTTAATTAAAAAAATTACAGTATGATTCACTGTAAGAATTTGAATTCAGTAGTCTGCACAAACTTTCATAACTGTTAATATTGGAATGAGTATTTGTTTCATTGTACAAAGAACTAGAAGAAATACTAATGCCTTTCCATAAATAATAATGTTCCAGTCATCCGTGCCAATTTAAATATGCATTATATAGTTTTCAATGTATTGCTTATTAATTATAGTAAATTTAGTTATTCCTAAGTATATGAGTTGTTAAAACAATAACTTTATAGTAATGTATACATCATTTAGTAAATTAAATAGAATGTAAACATGTTGTTAAAATTATATAACTATATAACTAAAAGCACAATTTGTTATAACTAAGCTTTTAGCTCAAATATTCTCAGTTTCATACAAATATGAAACTCCTGCCATTTTCTAGTGTCAGTTATACTGCTGTAGATAGAAGAGTAGAAAAAGGTGATGTGTGGTTTTGATTAGGACGTGCAGAACGTATAAAAAATAAAAACATAATGGTAAAGAAGAAAGGCTTATTGAATAATCATTTTGAAATAGAAAAGCTTTAGGAGGTTGTGAACGAAATAAAATTATGTGCATTAAACTGATAAAATTGAGAGAGAAAAAAATTTATGCTAGATTTATTAATAATAAAATATTTTGCTAGTAACTAGTACTTATTGAAGTGGTACTTGGTTACAAGCATATAACTTTTGTTTAACTTATTACTAAAACTATTCTATTAAAAAAAAAAAAATAATATAAATAGTGCTTTCAGTATCTAAGGTAAATAATAGCACCTGTGTATTACGAACATGTTACGTTTCTTTAACAAAAGGCAGCATGGCTGCTTTCAGGGGAGGGAACACACTCACATTCCAGCCTGGGCGAATGGCGTAATTTTATAAATAACTCACGAGGTTCATCCTTGAAAAGGCTGGAGATAACACTCCCTTTCTTAAGTTCCGTCGAGATGATCACACAGGTAGAGTGCTTATATAAATCATGTATTATGTTATTCACTATCCAATACATTTTAAATTTTATAAAGTCGTTGTTCTAAAATAAAATGGATACAGTACAAAATATTTTTCAGTCTTTAATTTATGAGGGAGGGGGAGAATTATTTAGTATAAATCTGTTCTTTACATAAACATTTTTGTGGTTTCTTCCAAAATAAGTAAAAAAGTAATAATAATAAAACAAAATAAAATCAAATAAATTAATAAAAAATATAAATACTTATTATTGAATATGTAAAATTGAGTTTTAAATAAAAGTACATACATTAGAGGTAAATAAACTTTTTTAGTTTATAAACTAACCTAAATTCAAATAATGAGAAATTGCTGGGACTGTGATTGTTTATCAAACGATCATTTTTCATAAACAAAGGCATTGAAGTAGTAATTATCCGTGTATAGGCTATGTTTGTATATTTTATGTGGTCAGTAAAGCATCTCAGGTTTCACACAAAATTGAAAGAATAGTTTTAATTAATTACAATACAGTCTTTAACTCACAAAGTCACGGAAATCAGCTTGTTCACCACGATGATGGTGCTCCAAACGGTGGCAAGTGTCAGCTAACAAACATGCCGAAGGCCTTTTAAAATCGCAAGATTCCTAGGAAAGTCTTGAGCAGATGCAAAGTTTTCTTTAGTGAAACTATTTATCACAATCAGCCTGTATTACTTTTAAAAATTTAGTAATAAAAAATTGCAGTGTTCCATACAAAAAAGAAGAAACAACTACTTAATATTTATACATTTCGCATGTTACTGAATGCTGATGCACTTAAACAATAATTTAAATTAGGTATATTTTCAAGCTGTAATTGTTAGCTAATTATAATTATATCTACTATTCTTTTGCATGTAATGTTTGTAAAGCCCTGAAATATTTCTATTACACTTAATATATTGTTGAAATAACGACCATTTAGAATTTGGAAATTATTTATGTATAATGAACTACATAAATTTACCTACTGTACATTATCTGTATGGTGAAATTACATAATATTTCCAGACAAGACTCATCAGTTTGATTAAAGTTTAAATAAAATAATAAATTTAACTGCAATAAATAATACTTTTTTCATAAGAAACATTCATGACTGCGTGTATAAGACTGTGGTTTAAACTTGTATGTATCTAGATGTGCGTGGAGAGCTTTAAATTTCTTTCTTTCTTTTTTGTTTTTGTTGATTTTAAACCTTCAAACAGTTCCAAGGGCACCCTTAAAATCTCTGCAATTACCTAGTTTTTATAATTTCTGTGTAATATTTTTCTTATTCTAATTACTTCTTTTTGGCGTTTTCTTAAGTTGAACACTTTTGATTTTACTCTTATGGCAGTGGTGACGACAATTTTTCATTCGGGATTGTGACAATACTAATTTATACATACAAGATTATTTAATTTTATTAATTTACATAACCATCCCTAAATCAACTTGGCATTTTTATCCCTTGGCAAACAATTGTATTATCTAGCAAGTGATACCAAACTTCCTAGCATTACGCATAGTAAGTAAATGCACATTGTTAATAATTAATAACTAACCTAGAACTAATGGATATTTGTTTAAAACACTTACCTAGTTTCGGCCGTAAAGTTCACTTATGTTTTGGATTTGCTTACCTGTAAGAAAAAAATATTTATGACATATTTAAAATAAGAACGTTTGTTTTGATTTTTGTCAAAAACGTTAAACATTTATAAAATTGCTCATCTGTAATACAAAAATAACAGTAAGAAGAATTAAATTGTCTAAAACAAAGATCATGTCACCTAAAATACAATTCAAAATATTTTTGTTGGACATAATAGCTTTGGTGTGAAAGATAAGCATTAATTGATCAAATATTATCTATCAGCCAGTCTCTTTGTTCCGTTTACAACAGTACTGCCGAGTTCAGGCTTGGTGGCAGCTTCTAAGATCTTTCACTCAAAGCCTATCACAGAATTCAAAATTACTTCTGCCATCACAAGAACCACAAGCTGTTTTTACTTCAAGATAGCGTTTGCACTTCTCCGTAGAACATATTTTATAATAAGCCTAGAGCTAATCATAAAAAAGTTAAAGACATAGTTATCATTTATATGTACCAACACGTATTATGCTAATTAAAAAAATATCATTTACATACAAAGTTAAGAAATGCCATCTTACAGGCTTAAAGGTCATCAGCGTTGTTCTTAGGTAGTTTCAAGGAGCAAATTTATCTGCTTTGTCAGCTTTCACAGATAGTTGGGACCCAATCGTGTACTACGTGTGCGGCCTCACCCATGTAAAGTCACTACCTGGCTTGTCTCAGTAACAGTTTCCCAGTCATGGTCAACTTGGACCTAAACAGTGGTCTTTGAACCTATCAGTAGTGAGACAAAGTATTGTGTAAACTGCGCTGCCATAATCATATGTTTGCTAGTGTCACAAACATCAGTGTCCCCCCCTTCATCCACAATGTCCCAGTGTCACAAACATCAGTGTCCCCCCCTTCATCCACAATGTCCCAGTGTCACAAACATCAGTGTCTCCCCCCCTTCATCCACAATGTCCCAGTGTCACAAACATCAGTGTCCCCCCCTTCATCCACAATGTCCCAGTGTCACAAACATCAGTGTCCCCCCTTCATCAACAATGTCCCAGTGTCACAAACATCAGTGTCCCCCCCCTTCATCCACAATGTCCCAGTGTCACAAACATCAGTGTCCCCCCCTTCATCCACAATGTCCCAGTGTCACAAACATCAGTGTCCCCCCCTTCATCCACAATATCCCAGTGTCACAAACATCAGTGTTCCCCCCTTCATCCACAATGTCCCAGTGTCACAAACATCAGTGTCCCCCCCTTCATCCACAATGTCCCAGTAGAGTTAATTGTAAATGTAAGAAGTAGCCAAAAATTTAAGTATCAACTGCAAGGAAGCCACATCCTGCATCGGCCTAAATTCTATCACTAGGAAAAAAAGTATAATGTTATAAATAAAACATCATTTTAATTAAATGTTTACCATTTTGTTTAGTGGTTCATCTTTGAATAAAAAACCTATGAATGCTTCCGTAGCTAAAAGGGTGCCTTGACAATTTACCTGCTCCTCTATAGTGGTTTAAACCTAGTTTACTAACCCCAGTTGTGACAGCAAATCTCCAACCATTTTCACAGGATCTCATCATCATCATCAATGTGTCCTGGAATGTCCTTAGAGTGATTCCATTACAATTAAAATAAATACGTTGCATTGTATTAATTGATTTATCTATAAACAATCTGTGTAGGACTATGCAAAATAAATAATTTAAAAAATGTAATACAATCATATAAGAATCAAACAACGTTTATATACTTAACACATAGTTTAAATTAATTATAAATAACGTAATTTTCGAGCAATTATTATTGGAAAAGTTAACAACATTGACAATTAGACGGAAAATGTATTCGAAACAGACTTTACAGTATATAATTTTACGTAAATAAATGGAACTTGTTAAACAAGTCATCCCTCATGCGATGGGGGAAGTTTTGGCAATTTACTTCCCTATAGAGTAATTAACGCTTTCGACAAACAAACTTAATTTAATGAACTGTTCACTTCCTACCTGGTAAAGTTACACTTATTTACGAACTTACGATTAGTTGAATTAGCAGTGAGAAGTGTACTTCACAAATATTTATTTCATGTACCTTAGTTCAAAAAGAGGATTAACTGGCAACCATAAACGAAGTGTTTATACCCTTATGAACTAATAGATAATTCCTAATAGATAATAATATATAAGTTTTTAGAAAGAGATAATCAAATACAAATAATTTTAAACTTTATAAAGAGCCATTGGAGTTACATCTGGATTTGATTGATGCCCACCAAATAGTATCGGCATCCACCATAATGTCTTGTCTACGAACCACCCGTTGCAACGTGAGGACCAAGAATGATTTGAATTGGAATCTTAACAGCGATAATGCAAATGGTAGATGTATGTTAAATAATATAACTAATGTATTATACATAAAAAGTAAACTTACACACTTATTATCATTTAAAAGAAGTGACAGTTTAAACTTATTAAAATATGTTATTCTACATTAATTAATGTGTTTGATGTTTTTTATTGGAACATTTAATATTTTGTAGCTATGAGATTACAGTGTTTCATAGGTTCTTAATGGCCGATGTCAGTATATTAATAAATAATCACTCTAAATTAGTTTAATATAAAAATATTATGTATAATGTACATGTTTATACGTCTAAAGTAAGTTGTTTACGTGTAGTGTAAAGTTTACTATCCTGCCTTCCCCCGAGAGTATTGTAGATGAGATGTTGTGTGACGATGAATACGTCTCACCCGCACATACTCCTTCATTCATCTGTCTTGTTTAACTAATTGCTATTATTTTACAAGTGTTCATGTACAATTTTTAGTTTTGTTTCAAGTTTACAGTAACATTAATTAAGTAGCATACTATCAATTTACTTTTATGTATAGAATTGTATTATTTTCATGTGATAGTTTTGTTGTGTCAAGATTTTGTAAAAATAAATTAGGGCTGTTAATTTAAATTTAAATTGAATTAAATATGAGCCTATGTATTTACGTCGTACACAATACACACAAACATAATCAAAGTGTCTCTCTGTTGTGATTTCTACATATAACTGTGATTTACTGTACAATTCAATTCAATTCAATTTATTTCGCAAGCGCAAATACACATTGCTGCAGTGCACATATAAACCATCTAGCTATATGCTAGTTGATGGAAAATATATATTACTAGATAATGTTTTTTTATATAATATTCAAATATTCAATATGAAATTATAAATTAAAAAAACATACTCAGTATTAATCATTATAACCAAAAAATAAGACAACTATCTTATTTGATACAATATAAATATAAATAATAATAAATTAAATTAAGAATTATGGGGATATTTTTCATCTTAACAGAGAGAGTGGTAAAGCTATCTTTATGAATATACAGTGTATATTATTTATTAACAAGCAATGAACCAGAATATTTTTCAAGAATGCTCCTGACATTCTAGAGGGCTCGACGGGACAGTACCTTAGAATTCCTAACATGCAGTTTTATAGACAATGGAGAGAAACCTGCTCAAATTTCGTATTTCTGATGGCTTGAGTCCGCCGTTACGGACATGCTTGTTAGTTTGTGTTTATCATCCTCAGCCGACAGTCCAACCCAAATATGCAGGAACACTCTTTATTACAGGTAAAATGTGGCCCAATATATTAACTTTATGCATTCGATATTAAATATTATTGCCAATATGTAACTATTTTATACAATAAAACTATCAACTACATATTAATCTATTAACAAATATAAAATAATAACAACAATAATAACAAATAATAACAAACCATAAATACCCTTACCAGTAAACAATCATAAATAAACTATAAAAACTTAACATTGAACAAATCTTAACAATATGTCTATTGTATATATATATATATATATATATATATATATATATATATATATATATATATATATTCTAAAAAACAACAACAGTTCAGACATTTAACAAAATAGGCCTCTATGTGGTAAATACAAAATTATCTTTCATGTAGTGCGATGCAAATCAAACCAATACTATAAATCGAAGGTTTGAAAGATCGATAGTAGATGGAAAATATTACAATCGACTATTCTTTTCTCTTGTTATTTAACTCTAATCTAATTGCCTTTCTGCTTGGATCTACATAACCTCCCAAAATCTGATATAAACAGTGAATAAATATTTCTTCATATATAATATGAGGAATTATTATTAAGTCCTATTAAAATATAGCACTCGGGCTATCACAACAATGTTTACCAATAAAAATGTATTACCAAAAATAAATATGAATATTACATTATTTGCATTTTCTCAAAAGAATACCATGACATTTCTAGGCCTATTTAGTTAAATAATAGTTTTTCAATTTAGGCTTTAATTGAGATTTAGTTGGAATATTTTGTAGTTCAATAGGCAATGAATTAATTAAATTTGGTATCCTGTGTTCTGGGACTGCTCTGCCATATTTATTTGTATGCATAAGAACATTATAGTTCCTGTCTCAGACCATAAGGAATATCATTTAGAGTTCTAAGTTCTTCTCTAAAATAGTTACTTAAAGTATCTGTGAACCTAGCCAAGGATTTAAAAGACATTATTGATAACAGTTCCCTAGGTATATTATTAAAAAGTACTTTAACAATATTCTTTTTATTAGGTTAATTAGAGGATTTAAAATATAATCTAAAGTCAAATAAAAAAGTGTAATACCATAATGAAATAAACTTTGAATTAGCGAAAAATATATTACTCTCTTTACATTGATGGGAAAATAGTACTGTAACTGTTGACGTTTAAATAGTGCAATTCTAAGAATGTTACATAAATGAGATACATGAGTTTTGAATGTCATGTCACTGTCTAAATGAATTCCAAGGTGTTTTATTGTTCTACTGACTTGCAGAGGTGGACAGTTACAAGTTGTATTATCAATAGGCTTAAGACATTTCCTATCATGACATACAAGTCCCAGAACAAAGTGTATCTATTCTAGGATTCTTGAATACAATAACCTTAGTTTTTTGAGAATTTATTTTGATTGAGTTATTATAACTGTATATACAATTAATAATATAGATGCATTTTCAAACGATCCTCAACAATTTATTTTTAAACAAGTTGTATACGACTGTAAAAGTGTATAGTAAATTGGAAGTAAAAATTTACAAATTACCTAGTTTCAAAAGGGAGAGAGTTAGCTCTAAACATTAAATATGAAAATAAGGTACTTTTTAGTAATGCGTACAACTTTGTACGAACGTGAGATAATAACTGTTGTACAGTGAAGTGACAAGCTCGATAGATTGATAGCTACAGGCAGCTCAAGTAAACTGATTTCCCATTACAGAGGAACACACCTGCGGCCTGCTTGTGTGTTACCTCTCAAAGGGACTAGCTGTGTTGGGGCTTATTGAATACTGACTGATCATCGATTTATATTGAACATCATAAAATACTGCCCACAGATATTTTGTATCAAGCCATTCATTTATTAGTTGAGAAAATGTTACATCGTTGGATAAACTCATATAAAAAATGTTACATTCTGTTTATTGTAAATATTCTAACGATAAATTCATAAATATCTATACTCTGTGTGTGTGTGTGTGTGTGTGTGTGTGTGTGTATATATATATATATATATAATCCAGTTCATTAAAGAAATGAATACTACTATCATATATTTAAATACATTAGTTGTTGTCCACAGTATGTTCTTTATTGATTCTCTTGCTATATATAAAAAGTATTCATATCTTCAATGAACTGGATTAAACTTTAGTACTTTATTTCATTACCAATAATAGATATTTTGATTTTAATAGGAGGAGGTTTTAATAGATTTGTTGCGTAAAAAAACGTTCAAATATAAACACTCATATAAGTGTTATTCTTTGTTTAACAAGCACATTATGTAAAAAATACGTGCTTACAATTGTTGTCAGTAAAAATTTATCGACTTACTTTTTTAATAAGAAAAATATAACCAGAACTACTCTCAAATTGTATAAGCTCTTAGTAAACTTTGCACGGATGAGGAGTAGTCGAAGTGAAATTTAGTCGCGGATATCACCAAAAAAAAATTGATATTTAGGGGTAATTCTTATTTTGAAATGAGCCCAAATATAACTATTCCATAGTTTATTACGATAAAACTATTACATATTACTACAAATACTTCGTGTTTCTAAATGTTTGTTACAAATTATTCTTTGTTACATTGTTAGGGGATTGCAGTTTTGATGTTGCATTTTGGATTTTAAGACACTACAAGAACCGATATATTTTACTTTTTGTAATGTTTAAAAATAATTAAAACTCATAGGGAAGTTATTTGAACAATCTAGAAATGCTTTTGTCATTATTACATTATTTATTTTGATTTTCAAAAACTAATAAGGTTGCAAAACACGTTTAAAAATAATTTTTTTAACATATCAAAAATTACTTTTAAAAATACTATCAAAAACAAATTTTTTAAAGTTTACAATCCATGCATAGTTTTTACAACACTAGAGCTATTCGTTGAATAATTTATTCAAAATGCTTTAGAATTAAAAATAAAATTTAAGGCTATAACGCCTTGATATCTATATTATTTTTGTTTACTTAAACGTGTTCTCTATGAATAAATGAACACAGTCTTGATGATACACGCTAAAAAACTAATATCTGTAGAGAGATTATTAAAAGCTGTTCTGAACCAAGAAAACAACTCCCCCAATCTGAATAGATTTCTTACGCAACTGCATACATTTTACTATTTATACTGTCTAGTTATAATTAAGAACTTTGGTTCCTATATGAAAATAAGAATTATCCAATAAGAATTAAACAATTTGGAGATTAACAGAGAAAAACGTATTTCATGTCTTGGTTTATGCTTGAGTAAATGATTTCACTTAAACGTTTTATTGTAAACTTCTCTGTAGAATACGGCCGTTTAAAAGGCAAACTTTAACAACTTGCAAGCGGTTAATTTTAAATTTATTCCAATGAAGTTTTTGAGAATTTTTCAAAACATGTCAGAGCTAATTTTACTTGCTCCATTGGGAAATTACACTCGCATTTGGTTGAATTAAAATTTCAACCTAAGAGTTTGAATTTCAGTTTTCAATTTGTGCAATATAAAACTGTATTGCACACATTTAAAGTTACCTTAACTCTACTAAAGGTTTTAGTCTCTATTAACTAATTTTGAAACGATCTGACATTTCATATTATTATATGTCTATAAACAATAATTTTACTGCAGATAGATTTTACATCTGATGTTATATAAACCATATTAATACTATAATGAAACTTAAATAATGCAATTAAATGTATTTCAACTGGTAGCCTATATGGTTAAATGTACTTCAACTAGTAGCCTATATGGTTAAATGTACTTCAACTAGTAGCCTATATGGTTAAATGTACTTCAACTGGTAGCCTATATGGTTAAATGTACTTCAACTAGTAGCCTATATGGTTAAATGTACTTCAACTAGTAGCCTATATGGTTAAATGTACTTCAACTGGTAGCCTATATGGTTAAATGTACTTCAACTATTAGCCTATATGGTTAAATGTACTTCAACTAGTAGCCTATATGGTTAAATGTACTTCAACTGGTAGCCTATATGGTTAAATGTACTTCAACTAGTAGCCTATATGGTTAAATCTTAGAAAATATCAAACTGAGTTATGAGTCAGTGATAATAATGTAAAGTGAAATCTGTTTAGTTCTAACAGGCTTCTCGATTTAATAACTATACACGATTTTGGTTATGCAACCAATCTTCACTTACTATAGAAATGTAGTAGTGAGTAACCCTTAGTTTTATGGCCAATAACTTTAAAGGTTCATTTGGTAGGACTGGAAAGTGTGCAAACACTACACCTCTAATGAATATTTTCTGAATTAATAATATTTGGATTTCTAATTATGTATATGATATATTTATTCCCAAAGAAATTAAGCAATTATATAATTTGGAAAAAACCAGAAACTAAATTAATTTCGTAATATGTATGATATGCTTGGCTTTGACTCAAATTTAAACTAAAAATAAATAACAATTTTTAGTGTTCAAGTGGTTACAAACAATTGGAAACTACAGAATGTATTGCTACATTTAATGGTATTTTGATATTTATTTAAATATATCAATCAAACGTCAAAGGTCCCCTTCTTCCTCAAAACGTTAGAGAAAATAACGAATTTTCATGAAGGTTTCATGCATTTAAGGCACATAGGGACGCGACATTATTAGTATAGAAAATCCTAACAAGTCGTTATATTTACAAAACTCAACACATCGGAATTGCAGAAGTTACACGTGTGTGTTATAAATTAATAGTATTCACATAATCACATACAATGTAAAAGATATTCATATGATGTGAAGTGACCTAGGTAAAACAGAAATAGGATACTTGTTTCAAAGTAGCCAGTGCTTTGTCTTTTTTTTTTACTGTACAGCGAAAATAGTCAGTGTTGCATGCAAACATTGCATAAGAATATTAAATTTCACCATTCTTCTTATAAATGTATGTTTAAAACATTCTATTTTGTTTGAATAAATGTATTTATTTAATTTCACTAATACTTATCATCCAGAATGTAACAATTTTTTACACGTATAGACTATGTACAATATTCACTGCGTTGGTGAGGTGGGTTGCCTTGTGCTGAAGCTTACATTCAGTACTTTAAGTTGATCTGCTTTCTTAACCGGTCTCTCTCTCTCTCTGACGAACTTTTTAACTGTTGCCTGAGTAAGTTCTTATTTGATATGTGAGCCTAATTATACATTTGCTATACCAATATAGCTATAAAATGTAATAGTTACATTTTATCATATAGAAGAGTTATCACTTATTAGATTTATTAAATGTAATGGTAGAAGTGGTACCTACTCACATTTTTTCAAATACAAGTTTAAAGAATATTTTTTTTATAAATTATATAAAAGTTTATCAGAAAAATGTGAGCATCATTTATAACACTATAGTGACATTTTTACCTAACATGATAGTTAAATTTTAATAAAAATCTAAAATTTCATCGGTTTTTTACAGGTTACATTATCTTGATATGACTATTGAGTTGTATCCCTACTTTCCAATGCCAGAATTAATGTCAATGTAATATTCTACCTCTCTTTTACTTCAAATACAGTATTTAATAGGCTTCACATTTTCCTGATAAGCATTATTGCTCTTTTTGAGTTAGTTCGATCTCACCCCTTCAGTTTGGTACTAAAATGACTACGCCCACACACATTCAGGTTTGAGGACTGTTTATAGTTTCTGAGTGTTGCATTTTTAGGGAGTGATTTTTCATCATTAATGTTGTGTATTATTTGTTTTGCTCGTTTTGTTTTGTTTTGCTCACGTCATTTTCCGATGTAGAGACCGTTTGTAACTATTACAAAATCTAATTACTATAGTTATATCGAGATCATTTAATAAATAAGCATAATTCAAGATTAATTTACTGACACAATATGAACTGTTACAGTTTTCTATGCAAGTCATAATACAAAAATAACATTATTAATCAAGAACATAAAATAATACACAAATAACATCATAAGTAAATTAATTCTAAGAAAATTTTTCACTATAGCCTACACTTACGCCAATATTAACATTTATTTTATTACAGTAAGAGCTGCTACAATAAGAAAAATATTTAAGGTAGTTAAATAAAAATAAAACAGCCAACATCACCCTTTAAGGCTGCATAAGAGCCTCTTCGATAGTATAGAACGCTCTTCCGACCAAATGGCTTCTCAAACATGTTTTCAGCTGAGATAAACTATTGATTGTTTTTACATTGAGAGGGAGAAGGTTAAAATATTTAGGGCCAAAATTAAAAACAGAATTTGTAAAAAGATCCAGATAGCATTTTTCAATGGTAAAATTTTTTTTACATCTAGTATTGTAGTTATGATTATGGATAGGGAATTTGATTTAAGTTTTTAAACCCAATGAGGTTTGGGTTTAAGTATTTAGGAGCTGGTTGGTTATATCAAATCACGAATGCTGTTAATTCTTTTTTTTATTTTGAAGGCTGAAATTTAGTTTTAAATGAATTTAAAAATGTTTTTTAATCTTAAAATTATTTGTTCCTCATCTAAATCTAGTAAGAAAAACAGTAATTATATATAATAACAAGAAACTGATTTGAAGTGTACAGTTGGAAATATTAACATTTTTATTTCTTCTGGCTACGCATTTCTAGTGGGTGAATTATTGAAGAGCGGTGTATCAATGTACTTGTATTGACCAAAATACCTTTATGATGATGTCATTGTCACATGACCTTTGACTCATGAGCCCATGTCAGGAATAATTAGTTGCCATTGACGTGTGTGTATGAGCCGCTAAATCAAAGGCCAGCACATTCCGTTGTTTTAGGCTTTCAGTACAAAATATAACAGAGAAATACAATTTTAATAGGTATAATAGTAAATTGATAGACCTGCACTATTACAATATTCAATCAAATTTATATTGAATTTAAAATAGTAAAATTGTACAACGAACATTTGTATTGTTCTATTGAATGGTTATAAAATATATATCGTACATTCCTATAAAACTAACATATAGAATTCTTTAAAACACAAATATTTAACCATTTAAATATCATTTGAAAGATGCTATATAGTAGTACACGATGTTTGGAATATAATAAAATATTTTTGTTAATAATAAAATAATTAACATCACAAATATATACATTTAACTTTCCCAAGCCACGTATTGATTATAAGACTCA
Source organism: Stictocephala bisonia (assembly GCA_035578905.1). Classification (NCBI taxonomy): domain Eukaryota; kingdom Metazoa; phylum Arthropoda; class Insecta; order Hemiptera; family Membracidae; genus Stictocephala; species Stictocephala bisonia. The sequence goes on along the minus strand of JAQJVL010000927.1, from coordinate 70,262 downwards.
GTGATACATAACAATAAATATTTATTCACTGTATACTATTATATTCCAAATTTAATAACGAAAGCTTTGAATACACTATTCTATGATCATTAATCAATACTATTAATCGTCAAACGCCCAATATGTTTTATAAATGACTACAAGCTAATACAACTGAAAATGCCTTTAAGTTTTCGCTATAAAGTATAAATTAGGTTTGTAATACTATGATTACCTCAACCTATTTTACTTTATTCTTTAAAAACACTGTTGAGCATTTTTACTGGATTAATAATTACTCCGAAATATTGATATATTAATATGTATAAGATAGTATCCAATCAGATGGGGACAGTTGGTGAGAACATTAGAATAGACGTATTTGATTATTATTAGAAATTATATGACTATTAGATAGCCATAGGTGACATATCTTTAAAATATAGAAATGTATGTCCCGTGTTTAGGATTTTTTGTACGAACCAGATGGGATTTTACAGCATACAACTAGTTTACAATAACTATTTGCAATTATCATTCGATTTAAAAATTCCCGAATACATCCATTTTTAAATATAACTTAACAGCTTGTACTCCAGTAAATTAAAATATATAAAAATAAACGGATCAATTAACAAGCAATCACCAGTATATTAATTAGCAATACTATTTACTGATATTAGTAATAACATTAAAGAGCAATGAAAAATGAAACGGAATATCATAAAAACTTATGTTGACTGTAAATATAAGATTATTAACACTAATGATGAAAGAGGCTAAATTATATAATTTTAAAATAATAATCTTGTTAACTAAATTGAAATATTTCAATAATTGTTACGTAACCAAAGTTTAAGGTAAGTACAGTTAATGTTGATGTTCAAAAAGTAGAGGAAAATCACTAATTAACTTAAAATAAAAAACGCTTTTTTTGTTATTAGTGTTTTATAGAAAATGTTTACTATAGATTTGAGACGCATTTTTAAATATAAGATAGTTATGTTTTTTTAATCTTTTCAAGGAATAGATGAAAATTTAATCTGATAAACACTTAACATTTTTATTTATCAAATATAGAAGGTGGTAAAATAAAATTTCCATGACAAACGTTGTTTTTAAATCCAAAGACCTCCAAACACCAGCTGGCTTATTGTGCCTCACACGTTCCACTGCACTCAGCCACCTTTCCCCGCCCCTCTCCTACAAACAACCTGCCTCTTTGTTTCAACTCTGTGTATTTAATTCGTTGAATATTTGTTTAGTCTCTGGAAAGATTTTTTAACCACCTGCTATGGGCCTATTTTTATCTGTTTCATGAAACGAAAATTAAACGTCGAATTTATTCAAACGTTTGTTATTTGTAAATTATATTTTATCTTACTACAAACTGCGTTATGGTGTCAACTAACTAAAACTAATGCATATGTTCTAATTTTAAGGTCATAGCAAATAATTTGATGCACTAACATTTAGTAGATTATATTTATGTAATTAATTATTGAATAACCATAGTTAGTATGATAATAGTAATATATAATAAATATTTATTTTATCACCTATTCACTACATTCAATGGAATATAAGCATTTGAAGAACAATATTTCTGAAATTGTTTAACATTTTGGGAATGTACTCTAGCAAAATTATTACAAACCAAAGGGTCAGCGGTTTTATATTAAGATCAAATGTAAATCACTATATAAAACCCAGAAACTAATCTATACGCTTACAAATAAACATTTGTCGCTAAAAAATGTATTGATAACCATGAAAATAATTGTAATAATATCAAATACTAACTTTTATACCTCTATACATTTCTTATTTGTACCTTAAGACTTATTTTAAAAAGAATATATATTCACACAAGTAGTTTGTATAATATTTTTAAATATAGTTTAAAGTTATTTTGCAGTATTATTTGTATTTTTAAATGGGAGGCGTTTTCATTTTATCGATGCAGATTCGATAAATTGTACGAGTACAGCATATTAAAAAGAAAATTGAGTATAATCATTAAAAAATTGTTCTTTTTTGACGAGGATATTTTATAATACTACTTAAGTAGATAAACTCAAATTTTAATTTAAGATACCACAACGTTAAGACAGTACCATCTCAACAAATAACACAGCATTACTAAAAATACGTAAGAAAATACTGTATCCACCAAAATAAACAGTACTGAAGTAGAATCAGCTGTAGTTAGTTGCCTTCTCAATCAGCTGTGTCAACTTTTGATTAACACATCTTCGTGTTTATTATTTCCTTCCTATTTGAGGTTAGTTCTTGCTGAAATGGTGCTTACTATAGCAGAGAAAACGTTTATCGTAGATCATTATTTTTGCTCATTTGGAATTGGACGTGCAGGTGGATTAAGCTTTTCAGGAAAAATTTTACTAAAAACTATCTCAAAATGCTGTAATTATTATGTTGTTCAAAATAGCTAATCAAAATAGCTAAAATTGCTGTAATTTAATAGTGTTGGACATACCAGCTACATCGTAAACTCCAGTACATCGTGTATTAGTAGTATGAATCAACTCCTCTTCACCAGAATGACACTAAACTTTAAAATAAGAGTGCTGTCTCAAAATTAACATTGAACATGTCATAGCCAAAGTCTACATGATTTTTCTTCCTTATACTTGCATATGTTTGTAAGTAAATACAATCTTACAATTTCAGTACTGTTTACTTTGTCAGATACTATATAAACTTTAATTACTAAATTACTATAAAATATATTAATATACTCAAATGAACCTGAGTTATAACTGTAACCTCAAAAACACAAATTTCCAAGTGGTAGTCCGATGATATTCCGTAGCAGTATTTCTTACCCAATTTTTAAGCCTATCAATATAATTCAACACGTTTTATAGCATAATATTCACTCACCAGATGGGGGAAGCGAATGAGCAGGTAGACCTTGGCGCGGCCAAAAAACCTGAACCTTCTAAGACGCCTCAGCTTCCTGTCGCTAAGCCCCATGCCGGGGCACGCCAGCTCTGCCATGGGCGCTCATCCCTGCAGTCCGGTTTGTTCACTATTACCCGGTGCACACTTCAACCTCCCTTCTCTGCTACTTACAAGTCCTGCGATCGGACACATTTAGGCTTTCATGCCTTCAGACCTGAGCACTCACTCCGTACGATATATGCGTATTAGAAGGAGAGTAAATGTTATGTATACTCGGAAGAACTGATAGACTGTTAAAATAACTACAAAGTAAGTTTTTTATTGTTCTAAGGTAAGTTCAGAGGTTTGTCAATATCCTGAAAACCATTATATATGTATATATAATATTTCTATTGTAGATCTGCCGTAAAAATATTTACGAAATATAATAAACAAAACAGTATGTTACAGTGATTACACGAAATACATTTTAATTTAATTTTAATGATTTACGGATTATTATTAATAACCAACAATGTATATTTATGGTGTTAAAAGGACAAAAAAGAGTAAACCATTATTAGTTTATCAAAATATAAGTAAATTACGCTTATTTTTGCAGTTTAATATATTTTACTACAACGAAAATAAAAGTTTTTTATTTATAAACATATAACTAAATATTTTTAAACATACTTGGCAAGTATTGATGTACTACCCAAATAATTAGTTTACCGTTTTATTTGAACGGTGTAGAAATATTTGTTTTAAATCGATTATCTTGAGAGTGTAATATAATGTCTGAAATAACCTTAAATTAAAAGATAAAAATACCTAAAATAACCGACACAATCTGGAGACCTCAAAATTGATTGATTGACCGGGTAAAGGGTAGAACATTTTTAATGAATGGGAATGAATACAAACGCTGTAAGTTTGAAAGAGAGTTCGTGTAACATTGTAGTCAATATTGCCATAACATTATATAACCCGTTTAATAATGAAACATATATTCATTATTTACATGTATTTACCTACATTTAGCTATAATTTATTTGTAACATTTTCACTAACAGGTTATAAAATATAAAAAATAAAATATAAAACATTATATACTTGTAGTCTACCACACTGGCTATGTATATAGATCATGGCATTTAGTTAAAGGTACCTGTACGTCTACATGCCCGGAAAGTAAACATTATTTGCCGTTTAAGTGAAACACACGCCTAACATGTGAGCCAACATAAATAACAAACTAGACTCTGAGCTTGTGTTTATAATGAAATATATAATAACACAAAGTACTGTTTGTAGTCCTAAGGGTTAAATTATAAACTATCTATAAATGATTATTCTAAATTCAAACGTTTAATTTCACTTTTTAAACATGTTCATATTGAAATATTAAAACTTAAGCTTCCTTCAATGTTAGAGAAAGGTTTTGGTCACAGTGAGTTCTGTTTAGTGGTTAAATTATAAAATAAAATGAGTCAATTAGAGAATTATACAAGCTGTTATGAATATTTGTAGACTATACACGTTGTTCTACAGAACAAATAGGTTTGCATTTACTTAATCTATTAAAATTATGTAGTGTTTAATTCGCAATCAGTTATTTGTGTAGAACGATGTAAATTTTACATTATTTTATGTTTCTTCTCAACAGAAAATCTAAAACAAGTTTTATAAAAACATCTAACGTTCGGTAGCTCTCATTTTTCAAGGGTAAATTATCGAGCCACTTTTTTAATGTTTTTGCTTATTGTTTATTTAAGTGACGACAAGTCTTGAAATTAGATTATTGCAGTATAATTTTGGACTTAAACTTCCTCCTGGCATTTTAAACATGTTTTTACCCGAAATATGTTTTTTGAATCTATTTTTATGTATTTACTTTTAACTATTAACCATCCACTGTTATGGTAATATTAAATTCATATTTTCAACCGTATATTTCAGGTGTAGTGGAATATAAATAAAAATACTTTAAACATTACTTAGTTTTATTTTTGTTCTGTAGCAAAGCACGGATGGTCAACTAAGCTGAGATTAGTTATACGAGATTACAAACCATATTTGCTTCAGATGGGTGTTTGTTTAAGTGACGATTTAAAATAAAAATAACCAGAAAACCTATGATCTTACACATGTAACAAGCTTCCATTGGCTTGGTATAAATTATATTTGTTCTCATTCTATATTACTATTACATTTTCAATATTGTGTTTGATGGAAAGAAAATAAAAACTTGACCACAGTTACACTAATTGTTATAAATAAAGTTGATATTCAATAACATTTATCACAAATAGTTATAACATTTGTTAAATAGGTTGCACCCCACTTATTTTAAAATTGCAAAATTTAATGACTTAAAAAAAGGAAAAATGACTAGAAATGAAATGAAAATATGACAAAATCCAAAAACCTACAACCATTTTTGTGTATATTTGTGGTAACTGTCTCAAACTTGTGCATTCTGTGAAAATGCTTTTTTTGGTTTAGTTTTAAAATCATTAGTGGTTTATGGATGCATAGAGCACCCAATTCCAATGATTTCAAAGGAACATCATTTAAAAATTATTAGAAAATATTATATTGTGTTAAGGTCATAAAAGATCAAATATAGGCTTTTTTTGTAATTTAATTGAACGGAAAAAGCCGCTGGTCTGTTGGTGTTTACGTTTACCAAAGGCTGAAATGTTATTACTATATACGCCGTTTTTATACTTTTTCACTATTTGTAAATAATGTTAAAGAGATTAAAACTTAAACGTTACTATCACATTCAAGTGGAATTGTGACATACAATGTTTCGATTCTAAATATTATATTGAATCACTTGACAATATAATGCAAAAACCAACCAGTACCTAGTAGTAGTGTCTTATCTCTACTAATATGTGTAGGGGTAATGACAATGCATCCATTAATGGTCCTTTAATGGAGGATCGTACCTTCTTAAACGTTTTAGGTTTAATGTAAACATTATTATTAATATAGAACAGATTATTTAATTGATACCTAACAAAATATAACAGTTTAATGATATTTATTCCTGTCAAATCATTATAACGCTTGCAAAAAAGTAAAGTTAAATATACTGAGCAGATATATTTAATAGAACATTTTTTCGTAAAGATTTTGCGGTCGTAACCAACCATTTTGTTAAAAGTTGGGAATGAGTTTCATTTGAATACCTCTCCTGGAAAACTTTATCAATATTAAACAGCAATATAAGGAAGGTTGTGAGCATAGACAAATACTTTGGTGGAGCTTTTAGGATGAGATGGGTGTATCCTAAACAAACAGACTCAATATCTATAAATATTATTTCACTTCGAATATAATAAATATTTGCAATGAATGACTGTTCCATGTAACAACTCATAACATCGATGTAATATTCGGCAGTTTAAGTTGCAAACGGAACATGTTGATTGACAAAGTTTAACAACTAATTACGAGCGTGGAATGTTAATATCAAAGTGTGAATTCACTGTCACAAGTTGGCAGAACTGTTTGGCATGTATGACGTAATGAGTGAAGGAGACTGTAATGCTGAACAATGAACATTATAATTGATATTAAGAGATAAACTTACGTAAAATGCGAACATAATTCATGCTAACTAATCCAATTTAGATGTTATTATAATGTTATAACAATTTAATTGACGTATCATGTCTATTTTACCCGTCACTATTAGGTGTTTTAATTATTGCAATATTATTTATTAACTAACTTTTTAAACACAAAACAGCTTTTTTAGGACAACTTTTTAGGGGGGAATCAATTATATATAAAAAATAAACTTTTTAATTTTAAACCAAACAACTCAAAGTTTTAACTAGAATCTACAGTTTCCGGTGACAACCGCGTCAAGGTACTATCTACAATATTTACAAGATGACCAGACGTTTCGCCCATACTGTGATGTGGCATCCTCAGTGGTTTCTCTGTGGCATCTCAGAGAAACCACTGAGGATGCCACATCACAGTATGGGCGAAACGTCTGGTCATCTTGTAAATATTGTAGATAGTACCTTGACGCGGTTGTCACCGGAACTGTAGATTCTAGTTATGACACCGGCCGCTTAAGCCTAAGTTCTAAGAACTCAAAGTTTATATATTTTTTATATTTAAGTAAACATGTTTTATTAAATTACATTACAAACTTAGCTAGCTTGCATACACGAAATATTAAATTACGTATTAATGTGTTTAGATATTTTGTCTGGATCCCTGTACAACATAGGCTATTTATGTTTAACATAACAATTTAGTAATTTTTATGGGTTTTTGTAACTTAATTTTTTAATAAAACTAGCATTCTGATCATCCGAAATATAACTACGTGCCTCTAAACCTTAGGAGGTTATATGTAAATTTATTATATACAGTTTCGATGTTTACATATTCAAAAATATGTTTCAAAAAATATTTTATGCAATACTATCTATGAAATGTACGTTCTACCAGTGAACAAAACAAATAAAGACAACTGTTAAAAAAATAATATTAACATTTTAATTAATTTAAAGTAATTTTAATGAAATTGTATAACTTAATACAATTTTTCATTACCCTCATGTACAAGTTTCTGGAACTAATGTTTGATATTGTATCCTTAAAAATTCAATGTAAACAAAACTATAGCTAAACAGAGTGAACATATATAAAACATTACAACTAAAATTGACAATCCCACATTAAATCCGTACTTTTATAAACTGCTTTAAAATAACCAATAAACTAAGGGTTAAACATTATTTCTGGTTATCACGTTTCTCAAAACACGTACGACACCACAACGAGACTAGAACACGTCACGACGATAAAGAGCTGAGCGACGAAGACCAAACCGTACCTGCGACGTGTCGGACGTCAACTGGCGGACGCGCGACATCCCTCCCGCGACCCCCGCACAACCCCCAGTCAGCCCCACTACTCCCACCTCCAACCCAGCCGTGGATTACCTGCTCAACTGTCTGCGGTCACTTGCTGATGAAATCGTCTACTATTGTTCACAATTAAGTAATCTGTAAGTTATTAAAACTAAAATAATGCAATGTTAAAAATTATAAAAAATATTTTCTATGCGTTCATAAAACTAATGCTCGAGTAACTTATGGCAATGTTGCCAAACTTACAATGTGGATGTAACAGGTAACTCAGAAGTAGATGCATAGCATTTACAGACCATAGTTCACCAGTCTATATGTTCAATTAGTAATATGGCAATGAGATTTAGACTATATATATCAGGTGGGAAAGGCTGTAGCCATTTATAGATGGAAAGTCAAACAGTAGGTTATTTTAAAATTACTTTATCCCTGTTTAAGGAGTGGGACCAAGAGTAGTCAAAGCTGTAGATCCGGTAAGGGATTGGTAGATCCTTCATTAGTTAAATTTTTATGCATGGATCTCTTGGCCACTTTGAATGAATTTTATCCTCTTGGTAATAGACAATATTAATTGTGACTGCAGCAACTAACATTTAAACCTATTAATTATGAAATAGATATACTATTTATAAAAAGTAAATTTGGATCACATAAATATAAATATTAAATACAGTAAAATGGAATTAGTTTTACATTTTCAGTTGATTCAAATACAAATTGTTAACAATTTTATCCATTCTCCCACTAGCATGTAGCAGTCTCGATTTCTTGTCGCTCTACCACCAGTCATATTTATATTTTTTTTATTTATTCATAAGACGCCGATCGTCAAGATATGGGCGAATATGGATTTCGAATGAGTGTGATGAATGTAGATGAGCGAATGTAGTCATTGTTGCAAACTAAGGCCGACTATTCCTTAGAAAGTGTCATTAATTAATAACCCAATGACAAATGAACAGCCGGTGATTATCAGCTGATCCTTCTCAAAATGTATTGACTCTGATTGGGATCGAACTGACAACCTTTAGCACATGAAGCTGGGATTTTACCAACTACGCTACCGACCTTTTATTATAATAACTAAGCTACAAGATAAGATTAGCACTATATTGAACCACTTATTTAGTTAATCAGTGTACTATTTATTAAGTTAAGATATCTAAAAGTTATTCACACTAAAATATTGGTGAAAAATCCAAATAGCATTTTATGGGATAAAAACATCAAAAATTCCAGATGAGAAATAACAATGCTTCAAAATATTTGCTTTGGTAGTCACACATGTTTTATCGTTTGAAAATAGGAGTGTTTTCCCAAATTTTCTAATAAAATAAACCTTGAATGGCTAAATAAATACGTCACAAAATAACGACTTCTGATGGTAGAGTGTCATAAGCTCGGAGTCTGTGTGGTCCACACTAATCATGTCTCTGCCTCTTGTGTTGTATCCTTGTACATCCCTCCATCGTGTACTTACACATTTACAGAATATGATGGTTTCATACATATAGAGTGATGGATGAGTCAGACGTTCAAGTCCACTAAAACTATCCCTACATGAATCTCTGGTATTAAGTTTTGCAATAATTTATTTATTTTTTTTAACACAAAATATTGAATTTTGGTTTAACCAACTACCCCACAAATGTGTACGATGCTGTGTAATATAGGCTGTAATATATTGTACGACTCTTTAGTAGGCTCTCGAAATACGTTTTACAGTTTAAATTTGACTTATTAATCAAAATAGAAAATATATATCTATTCTATCTCATCTGGCTTTTATTATTTTTACTTTAACGTGTTTTTAATGATAGAATCAAAGCTAATTGAACTAAAATGTTTATGTTTGCGTACAAAAAAAATTAATTTCAGACTGACGAAAAATACCAAATTGAGCTTAATAATTTTATTAATTGAGTTTACAGTCTACCAATAGGTTATCAAGGCGACGAGATAATTCGGCCACATTCGTGTGATCTGTTCTTTTCCGAATTTCAACAGTCTTTTCTGTCTTTCGGTCAACAGTATGTTCATATCTCTTTGCATACCCTTAGGAAATTTATTACAATAAACGTAACAATGTGGAGACCTGCATACGATCAGTACTGTTCGTATATTCTCCCGATCGTAACAACTGCTACACATTTTGTTGCTGTACGACTCGCCTTATAGGCTACTATCACATCTGAATAGGACATCTTTCGTATGGCAGTTTGCAACTAGTTTTAGTAAGGTTTACGGTGTTCTCTAAATGACGAATGATGTATGAACTGTACACTGGAGCTATACCAAACAGGTGACATCTCACCGCCCTTCTTGTTTCAAAAATACTTCATACCTTTCGATATACTTCTGATCATTCATGGACTCGTTGAACATCATAAGTTGCAGTAATCTACTCTCGTATAGTTTAATTTTTATAATGGTAAACTCGGGCTCCAGAAGCGGTGGTATGCGAGGGGCGAGAAGGAGTGTCATTGTAAAGGGCGTCTTACAAACATTCGCTCAAATTAAGTCACTCGATGCATTCATTGGTTTAGGTTAGTAGTGCACGGCCGAGTTTACGGTTATAAAAATTCTACAATACACACTCTTTCCTATCAAAACATTCAGTTGAAACAGCTCTTGTACGCTTTTCACGGATATCTCAGAAGTGCTCGACTTCATATCTAGACGTGTACGTTGTCATACATCTTGTGTGTGGTTTAGGATAGCTTCTTTCTTCTATGACCTATTTATTTCACGGCGATATTGTGCCTTTGCTCAGTTATCGGTATGTGAATTCTTCAAATGCTCCATACTACCCGTGACTAACAGCGCCTAAGTCCACGGTCATTATACGATTGTAATATTTCAGCGCAAGTTTCAACTACGTGTGTACTCCCTCTTTAGTCGGTTCTATATTTTTTCTCTAGTATCCGTTTGTATTCTATTTCTTTATGAGCCTGTTCATAGATATATTAACGACCACTGCGAGTGAGGCTTTATAGTCTTACCGGGCGTTACGTGCCATCAATTAGTACAAAACGTTGGAGTCGTATTGAATGTACTTGTGACCGTGCCTGAATATGGGAAACACGTTGAAGTACCTCGTCTTTCCAACTTCATACACATGCCGTTTTGTTTACAGAAACAGATATACAAAGCGCCAGTAGTCATGTTCCAATTTCTACCAAGTTACTTCGAGTTCAACGAAACAATTGTTTATCACACAATCATCTGCAGGTGCATCTAAATATCGACCGGCCTTGTAGAATTAGGTGTAAAAATTCTTATGTATTTTTTTAGCACTGTACATGACATCGTCTTTTACAGAATACGAAATTCATGCACCATTTGATCCAAGGAAACTTGTGAGAACATTGAATATCTATGTGCCAGTGAAATCTTACTGTAAAATCTCAATGAGCCTGCACGATGCCTTACGCCTTACGCTCGGCATTTATCAGAGTGTAGTTAAACTGGTGCGCATCGAAATTAGAAAAGAGTTAGAAAACATGTAGCTTTTTTATTTCATTCGTCAAGAAGATGTTTTTACAAAAGAAATTTATCACACAAAACATTTCGATAAATAGTCTGCACATGTCTGCTGTCTTTCCGGATTGTGTTTAGATAACGCTGACTTAGTTATTCGCCGAGTTTCAGACACAAAATTGACGCGACGCCAAGTTTCACACTTTACGCTTTGACGCACTCATCATTCAACAGCCCGGATTGTCTCAATTTCCTCTTGTGGTGGAAGCCCTTTGCACAGGAGGATCGGTCGAAGTTAGTACTACAATTGGGACAGCGTGAAGTCATTTCTGTAATACCGAAAACAGCAACTACATTACAAGCCTTCTTATATACAACCAACAGTGTAGGACATAAGAACGAAACGTTCAATAATACATTAAAACCTACATTCACTTACAATGAAACCCGATAAATCAGATGGTGGATTTGAAAGAGTTAAACTATGGCTAGAAACAAATAGTAACTGCAGGTAAGAAATAATGAATAAATAAACAAATGTAAATTCTTACAATGTAATTATATAATAATAAAAATGTCGATGCTCATTTATAATATTAGAAATTAAATATTTTCCCTAACCAGGATAACTTTTACTACAACTAAGTAGTTAGTATATGATCGTAGTTAGATACATCGCTACCATAACAATAATATAAAGGTTACTTTCTTGGTTTATTCAACAGGCATTAATGGAAAACAGTGTACAATGTAACGTTCCTGCTGCATTTTCCAAAGGTAGCTCTAAGTTACAACTACTACAATAGTGAACCTATTTGTAAATATAAACCTAACATGCGCGTACTGTCAGGCATACAAGGCGCGCCTTTAAAGTGATTGCTGGAAGTAAAAATACAAGAATAAGGGACCTACCTACACATGAACCTAACCTATAAGCGTTGTCAGGTACTAGAGGTCGGTCACATGTGATAGGTACTACAAAAATATACACAGTATCGTAAATAAATTGAGTAATTTTTACATGGAACCAATTTAGTTATATAGTAAACAATTACTAAACCAATTTAGGAAAACAATTTAGTAATTGTTGCTGTTATATGATCCCTAACCACCACGGTCAAATGAAACAATATTAAAAATATAATCAAACTAAGGAATTGAAGTTTTACATAAACCATTGAAATAAAATACTTATCTATAGTTGGTAAACGATAACCATTTACACTGGAAAACCTGATTTTACACCATTTGGTCTGCCACAGATAAACCTATCACAAAGTGAGTGATTCAGTGAAACGGAAAAGAGACGTCAAAGCCTTGTCCTGCAAGACGAACATTAAGGATGAGACGACGTGAGCCAAGACAACGACACGTTTTTTTTGTAATCCTTTATCTTAAATCACACGTTTACTTGTATATTAGTATAAAGATTTCGGAAGGGCGTTAATATTGATTAATTTTAAATAATAGCTACCGTTGTTTAACAGGAAAATAGGATATGCAGTATTTTTATTTAAAAAACGTAATAATTTTGCTAATGTAATTTTCACTAAAGTTTTATTTGTTTAAGAATTTCACCGTAAGCAACGGCCAAGTTAAACTGTACTATACACCACATAAATACTTATCGTGACAAACTAGAATTCATTAGTATATAACACATACACTTCACTCTCGACATGACACTGATATGGGTCTTAACGGTATAATTGTTGTTTATCATCGACTAAACAAAATTCACTAAAATGTGCCCGAAAGCGTATTACTAAAAATTCTAATTTCGAGTTCAAGGTAATATTGATTACACTACCATTTGTTGTTTAAATAAGTGTGAATGAAGCTGGAAGAGGCCTTCAGCGTGGTGAGAATGTGTGGGCATGGGTTTAGCTTAGCACCCCGATAAACATCTAGCCTCATACGGACTGCACGCTTTACTCTGTACGTGTGTAATATCGGTGTAGTCATCCTATTACTTTTGTCTTAAACTCGGAGGGATAGGAAGGACCCTTCGAAACCACTGCACCTGCTGCCTTCCTCTGAAGGCCCTAAACATTCCTCTTATTCCTAGGTCCCATCTTGAGATCGAAGAACTCCCATAACTTGAGAGGGTGGGAGATGACCTCAGTAACGGAGAGACCAGCAACCTTAAACGTAAACGTAACGCGTGACAACCTCAAAATAATTACAAAAATACGCATTAAGAATTTATTTATTATAAACATACAGTACATACTCTTTCCAACTGAACCGAAAAGTAGAAATTATATCTGTAAGATTTACTTGGATGTAAATAGACAATTTTCAAAATTATAAAGCAATATTTATAGTACATCGATTTTCAAAGCTAGAAGAAATTTTAAACGATCTTTCAGCTAATACGTGTGAATAATAATGTAAATATTTACGTAATGTATTTTTAAAATGAAGAAGCAAATAAATACTAATTTACTTCCATGTTTTGAATTATAGGTAATAAATTAATGGCTAAAATATTCTATAAAAAATAAATATTGCTAACCATTGATACTTAATAAAATTATAAGTTTGTTATATTTATATAAACATTAGTCAACTATATAATACAGTTAGTGATTCCTAACTGCAAATAATTTACGATTTTAACTCTAAAATGTCTAAATCGTAACTAAAATGAGAAAAATGAAAATCCCGTGAAACTTTCGTTTTGTGTATTTCATTAATATTACTGATCTGATAACTTGATACAGATTTGCTCATTGCCTAGTATTTGACTTATTGTACTTAAAAAAGCTAATATGGTAGCATGATTAACCTACGTACTAAAATGTGTGATCTGCATTGATGGATAACCTAATCTTAATATTTCGTAAAATAATTGCAATCTAAACTGAGGTTATTTATTAAGTTTTTAAATTACATGATTGTATTTTATAATTTTGTTCTTACGTCCTCAACACATTAAAATCGATCATACTGAAAAATCAAGGATTTCAGCTTCTACCATTAATTAGAATATTATATTGAAGGTGAGCGTCCTTTGTCGCATTATCGATATATAGAGGGTAGAGCTGAGGTAGGTTGCCTGAAGAGCACTTTAACCATGTTCGGCTGATTGATGCAATTAACTATACACTAACAATGCTCACATACCATACAAATAGGTGTATCCTACAAATATACATTATATAATATTAACTACGATATAATTAAGTCAGTGCCACTTATATTTCAATACATTTAAAACTATAGCTATAGTGAGAAAGGGTGAAATATTCTAAATCCATAGTACTGCATACTTAACATACAATACCATTGTACGTGTGTGGGTGGGCGAGTGGGACAATACCATTGTACGTGTAAGGGCGAGCAGGTTGGTTCGTTATCTATATTATCATTTGTATCCTTACACTTCATGTGCGATACTGGTTATATTTTTATATAATCATTTGCTGATACGTAATTGTACTAACCACAATTCATACAATATGCGTAGTACCATTCATAAATCATATTTTACTTGTTGTTATGTGATTCACTTATCGTTATCCAAGCATCATGCCTTTCTTTACCTATAGTATGGCTTCTTGTGTAACCAGGCTACTCATAATTATAACCAGACATTGATTAGCTCCAGTTTCTGGACGAGCCTAAACCGTATATCTTTCGACATATATTACATTTTAAAAGTAGTTCATTTTGGTGGAGAATATTGAGAAGGATTCGTTTACAAAATCACTATTAATATAACAAAGAACAAAATGTTCCTTAGTTTTTCCAGAATTTAATTACAATTTATAATAGCATCTCATAACGTATAAATACATTTTAATTAGTAAAATTATACAAATATCCTAAAGCACTTAAGTTGCTGGAACAGAAAATATTCATAATGGCCATAGGAAGCATGGGAAAAACATAAGTACTGAACTACCCAGAATTTATTTAAAAAATATTTAATGCTGTGAGGATGAAAAGTCGGGCATTTTTTACCTGTTTTGGAAGATTTTTTTAAAAACTAAGATTTTTTTACGGATATACATGGTAACACAGTAAATAAAAATAAAGAAAGGTAGATAATATGTGTCCTTTAAAACTGTTAACTGCAGAAAGAAATCTTTATCACAAGGTTCTCAATGACTTTTTTGCCTTAATTTTTTGAAGCCTGAATATAAAACTAGCCTTTGTGGATTCATGACTCAATATTTCAGATGCATAGTGTAAAACTCATACCTGACCTTGATATGTACACATCAACATATTTCACAGTGCACAGCAATGTTATTACTTTATCAACATAATTCATTGTGAAAATACCAAAACTTTTTTCAGACTTAATAATGTGCATTTACAAATTAATATGTAAAAGTATCTGAACCCCTAGAATTGTTTAAGTTTTACAGAAATAACTTATTGTTCCTTAAAAAATAAAAAATAAAATTAAAGTATTAAATAGTTATGTTACTATAAGAACCTAAAGCTTCAATTTGTTTTCACTAAACCATTGACCCACAATTTATTATTTACTCAAAGATACCTTGGGTCAAAAAGAGAAGCATTATTTGTCAATAAATTAATAATTTTTGTTTAGTTACTATGGAGGTAAGGTCTCGTAAAAATAATAAGTATACAACTGGGCCAATAACCGAGTCATGAGGCTCAGCCCTTATCATCAACTATGGAAGAGTTTGATGATTGTTTTTGTAATTATTTAGAATAATACAGTAATTTGATCACATAATTGAGTTTTACTAAGGAATTCATAAATATTTAGTTTGTTTATAGGCAAAATTGTATACAATTATCTAATTTTAGATAATACTCCAAGTATATTACACTAAAGGCACCACCGAGATCGCTGTGTACACTGTACGGCGTACTTTTATCGGGTGCCGATGTCATGATTGGGAAGCCAAGTAATGTGAGAGATAGTTTTCAGTCTGCAGTTAGCCTCAGTAGAAACATAATTTAAGATCTGAGACTTAATTAGTCAGTTTTATAAGTAGGTTCAGTATTTTGGCAACAACCGTACCAAGATGTTATTTAAGTGATTTACTATCAGCTTATCTTAGAAATACCACTAAGGATGCCACATGACAGCAAGGTAAAAACGTCTAGTGATACTGTAAACATAGTAAATATCTCCTTAAATGGTTATTACCATATTACATTATGAACTAACTGTAATTTTAAGTGGGTTTTGCATCATTTTTTGTTAATAGGGGTGCTTTTTACTTCAATGTTAACATGTACAAAATTATGGGCCAATTAATATAATAGTAATATAATAGCTTACAGTAAAATAATCCATATTATAATAATTTAAATATAAAAAAGGGAAAAAATAAAATAATGAAAACACTTTATTCATGAGTATGTGTTATCCAGTAAACCAAGTAAAACTAAATTAAAAAAATTTCAATTCATTGAAACTGTTGACGTAATGCCCATTCTGCGCAGGATGAAGAATGTTTCAGCTCTGTCTATTGCTGTTGACAGAGTTGAAACTTGCCTTTGAATTTCCTAAATACGTTACACTTACTTGGATTATTTACAACAAAGTCACGTGAGTTGACACAAGGCAAGAGATTTTCTTTTTTTAAACGAGAGACCTATCTCTTCTCACACTTACTCTAACCATTCCTAACGACTATAGATCTGTGTAGAGAGGATATTCTAGCAAATTAAGTGGGTGAACCAGTTCAATTTAAGGTGAACATAGCTGATAAAAACTTACAGTCAAGGCCAGGATTTGAGCTTGCGCTATCTCTAATCCAGTCGCGGTCACCCATAGCCTCACCCGACTTTATTTATAGACCTACCCGCTGGTAATATTTATTTTGGGAAAGCTACACTCAAAGTGCTTGTTATACATGGATGGTCTGTGTACTGAGAAAGTGATTTGTGTAAAGATATTTTGAGGATGCCGTTATGGAGAGCTGACAAAAAAAGTCGATATTGTTGACTCCCAACGACCCAATCACTCACTTTACACCCTTATGACGTAATTCTCGTTCTACCCAGGACGAGGTCTTTTGAGTTAACGGATGATATCACGTATATAACCTATACATATGTCTGTGAGTAAGTAAGTATAAATGTATTTTTATGAGTACAGGTTCTGTTACATTTTAATTTTTATTTCATTGTGGGGGAACCTAAAAGCGGTAAATGTGATAAATGTGAATATCCACTTTATAAGGAGGAGACGGTAAAGAGATTATCCCTTAAATAGACTTGGAAAGGACCTTGTTGGTTTATTCAACAGACAACACACAGCAGAACTGTAAACAATGTTACGTCCCAGTTGTTTGTCAGATACTCGAGATGTGCATTCACAATAGTGGCTGTAAGTCGTAATTATGTTGACACTTACAATATATGTATACCTACCTTCCACCACATGGAAGATAACTCTTCCCACACAGATAATACAATTATGGCTCATATTAATTGCCCGCAGTGTTTGGACAAGCTCCATTACCAATCTACTAACAATCTCATATTTGATGTTTAAACTTACATACTACACAAATGTTACAATTTATATATCATATAACCAGACCACAAGGTAACTTCAGGATAAATAAATGAAATTAGAAAAAAGTTGTGGTTAAGTATAACAAATAAAATTGGAGTAAATGTTATTGACTTAGACAGTGATCGATCTGTAAAATACACATAGCTTATGCTTTTTAGTCAATAACATATGTACGTAGTGAAAATAAACAAAATTTCTTTCTCTCAATTATCTGAGCTTATGTACCGGTTTACATGTAGTCGAAATTAAAGTGTTTTATTTAATTGTGTGATTTCGGAAAAGGTTCATATTAAATTATATTTTATTGTAATCCATTATAATGTTCAATCAATAATGCCAAACTGTATGACTTAGCATTGGAAAAAGATCCCCCTTACTGACCAATAAAATACAAACACTACTTAAAATGTAATAACTTATTTATTTTGCTACACTCTTGATCTTCTTGTAAGTGATATTTCCTGTACTTACAGCATCACCAGACGTTTTGCCCTTGCTGTGATGTAGCATCCTCAGTGGTATTTCTGAGACTGTCCGATAGTAAATATTTTAAAATAGTTTTTAATTAGCATAATACATATTGGTACATATACAGTGAAAGTGAACGTCACACAACATAAATTTATTACAATATAAGCACAAAATTCACAGATATATTACAATACAAGTACAAAATGCACAAATATTATAGTGATCGATTTCGGTGAACCACGCTCACCATAATATTCGTGCATTTTGTACTTGTAATTAATTGTACCATTGTATTTGTACCATAATTAATAGTTTTTACCTCACCACTCCCACGATTTGGAGTCACATTAAGACGGTGGTACCTCGATTACGTATTTGATAGAGCCTCTTATCTACCAGCTTAACCTGGTGAAATAAGATATTCTTGAACGTTTAACTTGTATGTTTACAGTGCAAATACACAATTTTACAAATTACAAAAACACAACACAAATGTATTACAATACAAGTACAAAATGCACAAGTATTATGGTGATCGATTTCGGTGACCCACGCTCACCATAATATTCGTTAATTTTGTACTTATATTGTAATACATTTGTGTTGTGTTACGTTTATTTGCACAGTAAACATACAAGTTAAACGTTAAAGAATATCTTATTTTACCAGGTGAGGCTAGAGATAAGAGGCTCTATCAAACACGTAACCGAGGTACCACCGTCTTAACGTGACTCCAAACCGTGGGATTGGTGAGGTAAAAACTATTAATTATAGTCACATCTTGAATCGAACCCGGAGCAGCTGCGTGGCAAGCTACGGTCACCCCAACGTTTTTTTCCAAAGGCTCACCCGCTACATGTTTAAAGGTTTTTAATATAAATATACATCTTTGAGTTGTGTTTTAATTTAATGTAGTTCACAATTTTAAATGTTAACCTGTCTCTTCTCCAAACTGACGCTGAAAAACTAAATCAAACGTATAGCAATCTCAGGCAGCCAAATTCAATCCAATTAATTCAAGACATATTCCAATACTTTTCCATAGTTTTTCCAAAGTATCAATCATACTTTTAACTTTATTCATATGTATTGGATCATAAATTAAAGAACCTTTAAAGACTTATAAGAGTGTGTGAGCAATGGTATTTGTTTTTTTTTTTTTTTTTGATTGTGTATGGATCATATTTTATAAGAAACGAACCATAACCGTTACAGATATAAAACTCACTATTTTCACACGCTTCTTAAAGATTACGTCCAATGATACAGAAATACACTTCTAAATCCTTTTCCTGTAAGATGGACAGTAAGCTCTGGCGGACATTAAAGAGGGCTCAGCGATTTGTCCGTTTGTTCTTGATCTTCCTCCACTGAAGGAAGTCGGTGTTATTGCAAAGTACGAGTTTATACTTCTTTCTCAATACTTTTAAATATATGTTAAATGTAATCTGCCTTATAAAATTTACTGTAAGGAGAATTAATACTTGTAATATTTTGATGAAAATTGTTTTAATAATAAAAGCTTTCACCTACTTAACTTATCATATCCAATATAAAATTGTTGTTTGTTTTTAATCCAAGTAAGATATAACTACAACAACTGTTCTTATGTTTTTTTTTCTTTTGAACAACAATCGTTACGTAAATTGATAAATGTTTTTTATTAAATATGTACGTTTCCAGTAGGATTTAAAATTTATTAGTATTTATTTCTATGTACAACTCTTTATGAGAGCAATAAGTCCAACGGATACAATAGGGCCTTCTAACTTTGTGGTCATCACGTACTATTGTTATTAATAATTCCCCATTTATAATTTTTAACATTATATAAACTCAAATATTTTTACTTGGAAGTTTTCTTAAATTCGTGAGAAAAGAATATAGTAGTATTTTTATGTAATGAGTTAGGAAATATTTCATGTTCAAAGTTAGCCTACAATAATTATTTCAGTTTATAATGACTGTATAGTTTATTTGTTTAAGTATGTAATATATGGTCCCTAGAGTCTCAAATTCATTTTAAAATACTGTCTTGATAAATATGTCAACTCTGTGCAATGTTAAATGCACCTTATACCTATCAAATCAAAAGACAACTTATTGCTCAAATTGTCTAAATCGTATGACAATTATATACGTAAAGCTTGGAAAAGCTTATCTAGAAGTTATAAATAAAAGTAGATACAACGTAGTATGTACGATTATTTTTCCTTAGTTTGAAATATTTGACAAAAAGAGGATACAACTAAAGTCAGGTAACTCTTGATTGTTTGTACTAGGAGGACCAAATGACTTCCTGTTCTCTTGGAACGATATGTACGGTACTGTTTGGTCTCGGGTCAGCAAACAGTTGTCCGGGGAGCAATATCCTGTCAGTAGAATTGCGGTCTGATTACAGATTGTTACTGTAATCAGATGCATTGTATGCTCTTTAAATACAATGTAAATACATAATCGTGCATTAATGTTCACGTTTATTAATGTGCATTAAATTTCCCTGTAAGTGAATTACAGATAATTTGAATTTCAATATAATAATTGAGAAACAAGATTCATTTTGAGTTTTCAACACATGCATTTTAAAAAGTTAGGTCTACACAAGAGGAGTCGTTGATTAACTTAAGCCTAATTGTAATAAATAACCCTTTATATATCAAAATAATTGCCATTATTAAAAAAATATTATACATTTATACGACATTTATTTTCAATTGTTCATGTGCAATTATTAACAGCTGAAATTTACCCTGTAATTTATGATACAAAAACTGTTTTTAATTTTTGTAAAATTTAATAAAATAGTTTAATTGTAAAGGTTCATTATCTAAAGATACTGAATTAGTTTTTTTGTGGAGAGTATCTTTATCTCTTACAAACATAATTTAAAATTATGATTATGAATGCCATGCGAGTTTGAATAGTTTTAAGTACAATAATTAACTCATCATCAGCTGGTACAGTGATTCACAGAACTAAATGTTCGTCTCAACAACAGAATTTTCCCATCCAATAGAGTTATTGTGGCCAATCCGACCAAGACGTTTATATGGTTCCAACGTCACTTGTATGAGTAATTTTACAAAACCATGGAGAGAAGAACGTTTTTTTTATTTTTTTTTTTTTTTTTGTTAACATGTGAATAAAGTAATTAGAAGCAAGTGGCTACTGATTTTTTTAAATTTGAATAACGTTAGTTTACTTAATTTCGCTGCAAAATACTATAAACGATTAAGTAGGGATTTGTAGTTATTAATAAACTAACAGAGAGAAGTTCAATAAATAAATGTAAATGAATTTACGACATAATAAAATGATAATTAGGATATCTGATAGTGTTTAAAAGTAGCTTTAAGTGGAAGTAGTTAAAAAGACATCAAAAAATATTCAGAACGAATTTTCGTACGACTATTAGCTATGCACATCTTGAAATATCTTCATATATTTCAAATATATTCATACATTTCAAATATCTTCATATATTTAAAATATATTTATATATTTCAAATATCTTCATATATTTCAAATATCTTTATGTATTTCAAATTTCTTCATATATTTCAAATATCTTTATGTATTTCAAATATCTTCATATATTTCAAATATCTTTATATATTACAAATATCTTCATATATTTCAAATATATTTATATATTTCAAATATATTTATGTATTTCAAATATCTTCATATATTTCAAGATGTGCACTTCCCAAATTACCTTTTTCAATACTAGTCTCTTCGATTACTTGAGTATTATTTTTATGGTAACTGCTAAACAAATTATAAACCAGAATACGTGGAGGGTTTTTACAAAATTTTGTGCAAACGTACAAACAATTTGTAACAAACATATTGTCACAAAATTTGAATGACCCTTAGTTTTAAAACTACTCATGAAACGTACTCCACCTTTATTCTTCCTAAACAGTTGATGATGACGGTACAAAGGATCTCATTACGAACACACTTCTCCTTAATGATGCCTGAGGTCTTGGTTAAGGAGCGGTTGGGTGTGACGCCTTCCAGACATCCGCTTGTTATTGCAGATAATGCGGCCTATTAGCTACATGCTTGGGTATGCGTGTAACTTGATATGTACTGCCTCCTCACCTTAATGGAGAAGCTTACAACGTGACGTATGATTAAAACTAATTAAAAAGCTTGTTCAAATTAAACGCAATCAAATTTATATTTATAATTGATTTTATATTCTTATCTACGAAAATATTTCACTAAACTCTTTTATTATCTGCTTTCAAATTATTTAAAATCTACGACATTTCAATTGGATCCGTTACATTTTTGTAGAACTCAAAAAATATAAATTTCTTTGTCATAGTTTCCTACTGATTTAAACATATTCGTAAAACTTAAAAATAACAAAAATGCAATAAAATTAAACTAACCGTTAAAGCTACCTAACTTTGACTGGGGACTAAAAAGTATTACGTTTACAATTTTAAACTGCAGTATTTATTTGTTGAAGTGTTACATTATTCATTTGACTATTTTTTCTACGAAATGAATTGTTGTTAAGTACCAATATCAAACTGAACAATATTAAAATGATTGTTGTGATTTTGTTATTTAATTTCATTTTAAATTGCATCATTGAACATTTATAAACCGTAAACCGACAAGGACTATATAAAATATTTGATATTTTATGATGGAACGTACGTTTAGTTAAAAGGAGCTAAGGTGACACATTCCTTTTGGTGATAAAATTTTTAATTCAATAATATTTAAATCATAATATGATTATTCTAAACTATACCAAATTAAATATTCTCGTATATTTTATAATCAATATGATAAATTTCAGTAAGATTTGTAAATAAATTAATTTCAAATATAGTCAGAATCCTAAAAGAAAATAACTTATTTTGTAATTATTTTTAGAAAACGTATTACTAAGTCAACTAATTTCTAGTGATAGTTTGTGTCAATTTATCGAACAGTAAGCATCGTAAAATTTAAATGTATTTTGCTTTTAATATAAGGTAGCCCTGAAATAATAAACATTCAAAATTTTCTAACTTTAGGCTCTATGAAATATTGGAACAGAAAATAGGATTGCATTTCAACTTCAAGTAGAAGTAAAACTATTTTAGTGTTAACATTTATTACGAAATCAACAGAACAATTAAATAGTATATTTGCAGTGTAATTTGGTAACACTGTTAATTTGAAGAAAACGAATTTGGGATTAGTTGAACAGTTTAATGGAGATTTCGGCAGTGTATAACACAGTTGGGTGTATCGGAGTGACCAATCAGCTCCGATTGGATGGATCTTTGTCCATCCAAGAAAAGGGTTGAACAATGTGCTTCCATTTGGATTGTTTAGACCCACTAATTATATGTATTTCAGTTGTTAAATAGTTTGATTTTGCAATAGGGCACTATAAGTTTTGAAATGGCAAATAAATCATTTTTATGTATGCATGACCAAATATTTGATTTACTTTCCAAAAATATCTGTAATTCATATTCTTTGGACGAGTTTCAAAAGTTCTGCGCCGTTGAATAAGTCAAAAGTTTCCAAAATTTCAAAGATAAATATTATTACTATATATATTTGTATAGATGAAAAACTACTAAGTGTTATAAACTCAGTAAATGAGACAAAGATGTTAACATACCGTTACTATGCTGTGACGATGAGTGACTGTACTAAGGGTCACGGTAAGTCGTTGGTCAGGGACTCTGCTCTTAAGTCCTAACCTCACCGCGAAAGCGTTGTTTACTATAACGACTAATTTAAAATTTAAAAGTACTGTATTATATTTAAAGATTGATTATTGATGAGTAAAATTTAAATGTATTATATATTTATCCCTTTATTTCCCTTTAATGCAAATAAAACATTTAAATTACAATTTATTGCATTTTGAGGAATTTATTGAGATAGTATTGAGTTGAAATCACTGCCCACTTTATTTACAGTAATCTTAGCTTAATAGTTTGTGTAATAATAACAAAACGAACCGGTCAATTAAGAAAATATATTTATAGGATGTATCTGTTTTGCGCATACAAATTTACGAACTGAACATGGGCCAAAATAAAGAAAAATGTACATAAAGGTATGTCCTAAATTGCTTCTATTCTCAGATATCCAGAATCTATTTTACTAAATAATTTTTCAACTTTGGAACGAATCAACTGAGTTAGGTGAAATTCCGAACGCCAATCATGCATAAGAAGTATAATTTCACTAAAAACAATCTAATCCTTACTTCATTCTGTTTAAAATTTACAGTTATATTAATTTTTAAAAGTAAAACAACCAAAAAAACATACATTCTGTTAAATATGTCAACAATAGTTTCTTAGCCGTTTATTTTCCAATCAAATACTGTAAAGATTAAAATATACCTTTGTTTTTATTCCTTTTCCATGCAAACCTTTCTAATTACCTTTAAAGGACACTTCACCTTTATTTTTGCTCATAGAATAAAATGGCAATAATAATATTTCTGTGCATCACAGATACAACCTGTGTATACAGGTAATATTTTTCCAGAAATACAAATACTACAGTATAGAGAAATTAATGTTTACAGATATTGAAATACGAGAAATAAGAACACAACAAATCGCTCACACCACCATTATTAATATATAATGTTGAAATGTAAAGACAATTTTTATTATTAACTTAGTAAACATTTTGATTATGTATGATTACTAATAGTAAGGTCCCTGCTGATAAAAACTTACAAGATCTATAATATGAATACTTTTTGATAAATAAACTATTCTCTTCTATTTTATTTCATTGCATTATTTTAATATGATTAGTTAATTTCATTAAGTATCTTGTCGTGTATTTCAACACGGATGACGGAACTAGTTATATTTTCATAGTGGAGGAACTCGTTACTCCAGAAGGTAGATCGTTGTGAAATATCTCAAGGAAGACTATTATAACATCACGCTTACTCGTTTCTTAAAGGTGTATGTATTACAACGGTACAGATGAGACATGTCGCACTGAACCTACACTGCCTTTGTAAAATGGATACTTAATCGTAAGGTAGAAAGGATACACTCTGGCTATAATCAACAGATATTTATGTCAGCTGTTAGTTTGTGTAAATAAGCTGCGTATGTAAATAAATATGTCGAATGGTAACTGTTATAAATTATCTATTTAAGAGCCCCAAATCTAATGCAATTCATGAGAGGCATACCAAACAATTTAAGCCTACCCCTGCCTTTCGATTTGTGCTCCAAATTTCCAACTGTCTCAACATGTCATCGTTTCAAAGGATTCAGCTGTTGGTTATCAGAATCGATTACGTGTATCAGTGAACAGAGAAATATCCTAAATTATGACTATACAGGTTGAGATTTAAGTCAGCTATCCCCCAACGTCTTTCCACTGTTTATAAAATATTTGTTTTTGAAAAAATCAATTAAATTAATACCAACCCACACTACGTTTAGATCATTTATATTTTATTAGGGTTAACTCGGGGTCCAAAATCAAAATGTTAAACAGGAACGTAGTCACGTGATACGTCACCACCACTTTCAGGTAAAAACGATAGTGTTATCAGAAATAAAAAAAGGATATGTTGTTCTTCAGTTATTTATTATTTAACGATTAATCGCCTATTTATTTTCGTAATTAAAACTGTTTTTTTTTTTCACGACTAAAAACAAACAAGATTAGAGTTTTTATCAGAGAGTTATTTTAATCTTAATTATTTATAATGATAAGGCAATGACCAAGTGAATAAAATATAGAAATAATTAATAACTGAAGAATTACAAATACTATCCAAAATTTGATTGCGCTTTAATTGTTTGACATGTTGGTGTCAAAAAATTTGGAAGTTGACTCTTATATCTTCGACTTCATGTAATTCCTAATGACATTGAAACACTAAATGTGGTGTGGGTTAGTATTAAATAGATGGTATATTCAAGAAGCAAATATTTTATAAACTGTGGAAACAAGCTAGGGGATAGCTAACTTAAGACTCACCCTCTAGGCCCCTATATATTTAGATAATTGTTAAATAGGCCCATTAGTTATATATTGCACAAGCAAAAATAAAAGAATACAACTAGTGGGTGACTTGAAAGTTTAGTGGTAAAATCTCCTATCTGTCCATCCGTGTGATTGGAGCTCTAACATTAATGAGATAAGATTGTAAGTAAATATGCCACTGGTGTTGAAAAAAAAAATAATAATAATAAAGATAATGTTGAGTAATTATTTGAGCCAAACACCAACCTTAAATGTTCTATAAAGCAAGAAGAGGCTGTTTCGTTTATACCACAAACGTTGTTAGTTGGAGTCACAGCAGATGTTATTACGTAACGGTAACCCCGCAATGATGCTTCAGGCTATTTTGGCAAGGGTAGAGAGGATGTCATACCCCTAACTGGACCTGATGTTTATCTTTTGTTTAAGAAATGTATGTCTTTCCGATCTGTTGATGTGAAGTTTTTATTTTATTAATTGACAATATTTTTACATAGACTGGTCCCGTAAGTTACAGAAAAAACTTATCTACGGTGACCATTTAAACCAATATTAATTAAAAACTTAAGTATAATTCAAAACTTATAAACTATATCAAACAAATATTCTAAAAACTATAATATTTAATTATATTTTATAATTAAGTTGGTGCTAGGAGTGGTCAATATAAAAACCAAAATGACTATTTAATAATTGGAGTTTTAAATTTACTTTTAAAAAAATATTACTTATGTATATTTGTCCTCTAATTTGTCCATAAATGAACAGCTCAAATCTCTCTATTTCAGCTGAAATTATGTAAATATTTCTCTCAATAATTTTTTATACTTATTATAGTCGAATTGGCATCACCGGTTGACATGTTCATGGCTAAAGTTGTTCTAGGAAAAGGTCAACTTCAAACTCAATACTTTATGAACAGAAAAACCTTTTACATTCTGCCTCAACTGTAAGTTGCTCAGCCTTTCCATTGAGTTTAATGAAAACGCTTATATCTTTAGACATTTTGTTACCAAGAGAAACTTCGGTAATATGTTCGTATATTTAATTAATGGCTTTTGTAATG
This sequence comes from Stictocephala bisonia, assembly GCA_035578905.1. Lineage (NCBI taxonomy): Eukaryota > Metazoa > Arthropoda > Insecta > Hemiptera > Membracidae > Stictocephala > Stictocephala bisonia. Next base: position 42,934 of record JAQJVL010000927.1, on the reverse strand, counting down.
AAATTAAATAAAGTTTCTTGATTTGTAATCAATTTTACCCATGGATTTACATGTTTTGATGAATAATGTACTACCGAATAAACCACCTTTTAATCGGTTTGTGTTGTGTTTACTAAGTCATATAACAAATATGTATTATAAAATGATTTCTCCAGTAAAAATATGTGAATTACTGAAATGTTTAATGAGTTAAAATAATGCATATATATATATTTAAGACAATATATTCCTCAGGCTATTGTCTTGACAAGTCTTGAAATTCTACTAGAAAACCACTGTTTAGGGACGCATTCATCAGTCTTTTAATATATAGACAGAGGAATCATTTATTTGTGTGGAAGCAGTTTCTAAACTTTTCAGTCACCAAAATATAGCCTAATTCAATCGTATTTTTACAATTCGGTCCAAAACATTATATTTTCAATTGCAAGAATGTATTAGTGTATGGTATAAAATGATGTAACTTTAGCACTTTATTGTGTCAATTTTGATTCCCTACACATAAATACATATAATTTGTTAGCTATATTACAGCAATGGCAATTAGTAAAGTTCCCGTAGAAAAAAACTAGTTATGCAAACAAACTTAAACTGTTCCGATTATTTAGAGTAATTCTCACCTTTTATCACGGTATATTTTTACTGGCTATATTTAAACTTATTAATATACTTTTCGTGTAGTTTAAAATCGTGTAAATGACGTAACTAATCAAGTACATTTACACTCAGCTTATTTATTTGTACATGTGCGTAATTGATCATACTTGTACTTAATAAACTGTTCTAACTATAATTTAGAGGTATTATACTACAAGAAATAGAGTAAGGACATAAAAATACAAATTTCCTTACTCTATTTCTTGTAGTATAATACCTCTAAATTATAGTTAGAACAGTGATGTCCCAGTAGGATTGTAGGATATTTATAAAAAAAGTTGTCTTTTCAATATATATTTTGAGTGTCCTAGCATAATTGAATGTAAGGTTAGCATTAATTAACGAACAAGTGTGCAAATCAGAAATCTACCCATATCTCAGGTTGACTACAGGGTAACAATTTACTTTTCTGTTACTACATTCATTATACATGTTTTAAGTGAGTTAACAATTTGTAAACAATCAGTTTCTGTAAAGATAGTTAGAATAAATAAATATGCAACTATAAAAACTGTTCAAAATTGTATAAAATTTCACTTTACCTTAAACATTAAAAAAACGCAAAACTAAAGAACATTTTTTAAATGATTTAGTATGGTCTTAAAATACTCAGTCCTGAGCTTCTGGATGATGAGGGTGATATTTATGGTGGCCTCAACTCTAGTTTGGTTATGGTAGTCTATTGGAACATAAATAATAACACTATTAATTCATATTTATATATTTAAAAAATGACTTATAACGTTGAAAAAATAACATTCAATATGCCTTTTATTAGGAAACAATTCAACAAACATCAAGATATAAAAGATCATATATTAAGATAAAGAACACGAATAATAGTATAAGCTTAATATTTTTAATGGATTGTACCATTCTAATTCATTAATATTATTATATAAACCACGAAAGTGAAATAGGTTTATGGCTTTGCTGTTTAATGGTTGCCAGCGTCAAGCCTTATTATTAATTTTCGCAGAATGAATAATACAGCACGGGGTTGGAACTGACATTGTCAGTTAAAGCACGAACCCATTGCGGTGGCGGGGGTCACTCGCTCATGGCGTGTGGACGACACATCATGCAGTATGTACTGAAAGTGGGTTACCACTGTTTTTATGATGTAGATGGTAAAACCAATATGGAAATCATCTAGGTCAGACGTAGCAAATATTATTTATTTGTAGAATAAAATTAATTTAAAATAAATATTAAAAAAATTACCAAATAAAACATATTAAATAAAAAATAATAATGTTGGTATACAACGATTATTTAGCTATTTGTCTAATAAAGATTATTATTTTACTAGCGCCCAAACATACACTTACAATTTCAATTAAAAACTTGTTGATATCGTACTTGTTGATATCGCACTTTTTGATATCGTACTTGTTGATATAGTACTTGTTGATATCGTACTTGTTGATATCGTACTTGTTGATATCGTACTTGTTGATATCGTACTTGGTGATATCGTACTTGTTGATATCGTACTTGTTGATATCGTACTTGATGAAGGACGTTAGTTTAGTAATAAGAGTAATGCACGATAACCTAAAACTTCGAAATTAATAAATATAATTTAAAAGTAGTGGAGAGGATAACAGTTTAAATGGAATCTATTTTGTTTTCATTAAATAATTATTTTAAAAGTTTACGATAGTATATATTTTACAGACAGTGGTAAATAAATCTTGTTGTAGTTATTATAATAAATATTATTATTCATGCACAGCCATATAAATTATAATAATTATATTTTTGATACTGCACAGTCTTGTTTTAAAAGGTGGTTTTGTGCAGTGTTTAAGGAATACGTTCTAACTTAAAGTTGTTATGACTAAAATTAAACTATAAGAATAACAATTACCTTCCTACGAACAAAATGAGCACAAACTCTTTCCAACAGTTTCATTAAGGTATGCACTGAAACTAGGAAACTACTTCTCATGTTGAATATTTTTGAATTGAATGAATATTTATCTCGCAGAGTTCCAAACTTGTCGGCATACATATGTAACACCGAAAGTTTACTTAGAAAACGACAAGTTTTAATCAACACAGTTAATAATTCATATATTAATGAGGTAGGAGTTAAAATTTACGGAAGCCCTTTGCAATTATAAATTCTCTTATTAAAGTTAGGTAAACGAATATACTACTTTGTAGACCTTTTACTATAGTTAAACAAAAACTTCAGTTAAATTATTATACAATATTGTGTCTAGAAAAATTATACATATGATAACTTTCACGTAAAAAGAAATGTTTTTAACAACTCCCCTCATGTGTTGGTAATTTCTTTATTTATGAATTCTATATGAATATACATATAAAGTTCATTTCAAACAATATTAAATTAAGAGTAAACAACGAATTCAGTAAGAAAATCAAACTACTGGTTATTTATTAAAAGTAAATCACAATTCATCTGTCCATAATACATAGATCTAGTATGTTATAACGTTCAAAATAAACTATAAACAAGATTATGAAATGTTAAAATTATAAACCTAAACAAATAACCATTGCTAAACCATTATTAAGAATAAGTCCACATTAGTAATATTGGCTATAACTAATGTACTTTCTGCCAAGGGATCCCTGTTTAAGCAGTTTACGACATTATAACAGAAGTTTTTATATAAATAGAGTTTTTTTATGTAAGTTAATCTTCATAATTTAGATATTTACATAATTTTAAGGATAAATACAATTACATGAAACTTATTTGATTAATTTGCTTCTGCTGTTTTTAAAAGAATTTTAATTAGTTTTTGACAAAATTAAAAGTTTCTGATGTTATTTATTTGTTGGTTTTATTGGTATTTTTTACATTATGTATTAGATCAATTGTCTAATGATATTATTGTTATTAGAATTTTGTAATTTTGTATGTTGATCAAATAACAAATTACTAAGGCATCTTTTGCACAAGTAAAAATCGACTGGGAGTTTAAACTTATAGTCAAAATTTACCATTTGAGTTCATAAAGCGTAATAAATAACAGATATATTGAAGGTTATAGTTTGAAAGTTATTTATTAGCATTGGATAGTTCATGATATGTAGATAATATCTGGAGTTTTCCAATGCTTTCAGTGCTTAAGAAACAAACACAACGTTTCAACAGGTATAACAAACTTCTGCCGTCTTCAAGTGTACTTATTAACTTAGCCTACATCAGAAAAAATTTTTTCTTTTCTTTTTTTTTTCTTAACCCATACTAAATCAGAAAATACTTAATACTATATGCTAGATACTAAATATTACTGTTGAAAGTTAAAAGTTCTTAAAAAACAATCACATATAACTTAATGATACAAAATATAATACACAATATGAAATACAAAAGAAATGCAAAACATGAAATCAGTTAACAAAACACAGAGCAAGTTATTAAATAGACCAAATACTCAATGACATGCAAAAATAAATGCAAAATATGAAAAAAATCAACTGAGCATAGATCAGATTATTAAACAGGCAATATATTCAAAAATAAACGAAATAAATGCAAAAATATGAAAAAATTTACAAAACATAGAGCAGGTTATGAAAGACAAAATATTCAACTTATCCAACCAGCTTCTAATTCCACTGATGCGGGGGGAAGGTGTCCTGGCACCACTACAATCACGAGATCAACTCACCACGACCGTGAAAGACGAACTGGTCTATTTAAGAACTTGCTCTTTGTTTTGTTGACCGATTTCATATTTTGCATTTCTGTTGTATTTCATATTGTGTATTATATTTTGTATAATTAAGTTATATGTGATTGTTTTTTAAGAACTGTTGACTTTCAACAGTAATCTTTAGTGTCTAGCATGTAGTATTAACTCTTTTCTGATTTAGTATGGGTTAAGGGAAAAAAGTAGTTTTATTTGTAGGCTAAGTTAGTAAGTACACCTGAAGACGGCAGGAGTTTTTTATACCTGTCGAAAAGTTTTGTTTGTTTCTTAAACACTCAAAGCATTGGAGATCTCCAAATATTACCTAAATATCATATACAAAGACGTCATAGTTTACATTTGTTTGACTTATAGCTAAATATCGTAATGTTTGGATAGTTTTTATTGTTGTACTATTAAAAACAGTAAAGTAATGTCCCAATTTAATTTATGGAGTTTTTTTGAATCGAAAAAAAATTACTAACCTAACTTTTTAAAATACTAAGAACATATAGTAGAATTTTCAACAACATAGCACTCAAAATGTTTGCATATGAATTCCAATTTTATTCATGGAAACAACTATACAATTTACAAATCCCAACTAACTTAGATATATGCTGTTAAATATTTTCAGGATAAACTATTGTTATATGAATACTGAATTAAGAAAGATATATAAATAAGCCATTGTGTTTGTACACAAGAGGCGCTATGAACATCTAGGCAAAATACTCTTTCTTTATTTGCTAATTCTTGTGAATTAGGCTTTGGCAGTGTGAACTCTTCATTGTAACTTGAAAAAGTCTCAACAGGCTATGTGTGTTTAATTTTACATAATACAAGTGAATAGCACATAATACAAATGCCGATATATATTGATTTAATTTAAAAAAATGTAGTATGATTGAAAATTCACTCTCTAGAGAAATATTTCGTATTGACCAATCTTGGTAAGCTTACTTTCACTACATTTATCTCAAACTTTCTAAATACTTTCTCTAATAATATGATAAGCTTTAGACTAAGATACAGTTACTGTACTTTTTATTTAAAAGACCATAGCTTCACTGTAATGCATCTGAGTGTACAATATTTCAATGATTATTAACATTTAATAAAGACAATTAAATATGGCTGGAAAGTCCTCAAGTATCTCAATAAAAAGTGAATTACAAAAATATATCTTTGTATATGATCTTTCATATGTTTTCCATTATATTGCGTAATGATGTGCGTTAGAGCGCCAGTAGGTTTTATCAACTATAATAGATTGGCCAGTCTTACGTTAGTTAATGTTTAACTAACTCCAGAACTCCATTAATTGTTTAAAAAGTGTTCTCATACATCTCTCATTACGTATATTATTCTTTAACTGAAATTAGAATGAAAATAGTTAAAATTATAAATAAATACTGAAAGTTTTCAAACTTTTCAGTTTGAATTATTTAAAAACTTTAAGGACTAAGTGAAAAAAAAATATTGTTTCCTTTAAAAAGTAGTGATGGGATTGTAATGAAATCGATGAGAAATAGTAACCAGGTAAAGGCGTTAGGGAAGAACCTCTGACGTCACTATCACTCACTTCGCAAAACGGGTGCCTGTAGCAGGCCGATAAGGTTATAACTCCTCCTCCTCGTCTTGTATTATAACATTTTCTGCACGCAATAAGTGTTTTCCTTAGATTGCCTTATGCAAACAATGAAAACTTGACTTGTAATAAGCATTAAACGTAATATCATAGCTGATACAACAAAATTATCATAGGACTATCATTTGTTTACTATTGCTATTCTACTCAAAGGTTTGCCAGTTGGGTTGTTATAAATGCCTATTGTTTGCTGTTACACATACATACAAAAATCTAGCTGTTATTTAAACGCTGTGACATATCGCTGTTATCGAATATGTAGGGTCGGAGTGTTTTAACACGCTCAGGCGTTGTTAATCAAGGAGTGAGGGTGGTAGGTTCACAAAGTATAGGAAGGAGGGCCCTAAATACTCATTTATGTTTGAAGTGTGAGTGCAAGCCATAACTAAAAACTGTAGTGTGGGATTGTGATTTAGGAAGGCGTCTGTATCATCTCTACATGGACACATGGAAAATGGCAGCACATTTTTACTATCGGTTCTTTTCATATAACATTTGACCTCTATTGATATCTAACTGCGTTTATATTATAAATAAAGTAATGTTACTTTACATCATGTGTTATGCAAGGGGAAGTCCGACCCCCCTGACTTAATGTTACTTTACATCATGTGTTATGCAAGGGGAAGTCCGACCCCCCTGACTTAATGCAAAGAGCCCCTCCCTCTCACTCTCTTCAATTTACTGACACATAATGACGATGATGCCTCCCCTCATCTCCCACCCTTGCACGCATGACATTAACAATTAGCCCTCCCACCTACTTAAGACCCTTCGGGTACACCTAATACATTATTGATACACACGACCTTCCATCACGGGTCCCTCCCATACACACGTATCACCTACCCACACATACGGTTCCTTCATTTGGTATTTGGTTCTTCATCTTGTATTACATGTACTAAAATTATAATTTTCTACCAATTTTGATGAAGTAAATTATCATCACTGAATACTTATAATTCCCCTTTTATGGTTAAATGTATTTGTTTTTAACAATAACAAATAAACAACTATAGCTATTCTTAACGATCTCTTTACATAAGTAAGGAATAAAATTCAATACGCGTACATAATATTTAATGTTAACGCAACCATTACATTGATTTAGCCATCCCATCGGAGAAGAAACCCTTTACTTTAAGAGAAACCCTTTACTTCCAATAAGTGGGAAGTGCTGTAATAATGATAAATAGCGCAAGTTATCTAATTGTACCTGATCATGTCAAAACTGCAGTGTCTCCTAGATATGTGAGCTATTATAACTAACACGTATCATACACACTTCTGGGTCTCAAGATACTTGTGACACTGTTTGTAATGTTGACGCGGAACAATTTCCAATCATGAAAGTGTGAATTGAATGACAGATGTTGTCCTGGCATACAACTATTGTTGCATTCGGTGTTTTTGTATTACTCTTTTTGGAGTCCTATATGCATTTAGTTACAGCTGAGAAATTATAACTTCGTTGTTTGGAATCGTATAGTTGTTAACACTTCCATAAGCACTGCTACTGAAAAAATAAAATTCCTCTGACTAAAATTCAGAGTTAAAACCAAAGTAAGTGATTTTATATTTATTTTAAATGTATTTATGATTAATTGGAAGCTATAGGTTGTTATTTATGTATTTATTCAAACCATTTATTAAAATTGTAATTGTTGTAGTTAGTATTGATATTTCTGATCTAATTTTACTGCACAAATATATATATATATATATATATATATATATATATATATATATATATCAACCCAAAAAACGAAAAGGAAAATATACCCTCTAAAAGGAATTTACCCTCTAAAATATAAAGGTATATATATATATATATATATAAATATATATATATAAAGGTTTATATGGTTTGCTTTCCTCCAATCAGGCTTTAATTTGCAGGGTAATTTTCCTTTTCGTTTTTAGGTTGATTTGTAATTAGCTGTAATTGTTTACATGCTTTCTTCGTCTATTCTTGTCTTTTTTGTCTGTAGATATAAGAGTTTAAGAGTAATTGAATGTATCCAATTTCGGATAGCCTGAGCAGAATGAAGATTGTGTTTGACAGTTTATTTTGTAATTTTATGTTATAATTCGCATTGTAATGTTTGCCATTTGGAGATTAAATTATTATTATTAGTTTGATTCAGATAGGTGGAACACCAAACCTAACCGTATATACAGTATATATTGGTGGAACACCAAACCTAGCCGTATATATATTCTCAGGAAAGTTTTGAAACAATAAATATGAACAGCCCCAAAACAATGCAGGTTAATTATATGGCCAAGCCACGACGGTTACCATCCTAAGTCTCATAAATGTATACATATGTATAACTTACACAATAAGCCGGTGCGTACGTAAATGGATTTGGTAAAATAAATTATTCATAATAAATTGTCAAAGATCTTGTTTTCCTAACACATACTTCAATTTTTAAAGCTAAACACGATTTACATTCACCATTATATGATTGACCACTTAAAACGTCAAGCCTTCCATGCTAGTAAAAATGACCAATGCAATCAGCAATAGCTTTTATTTTACCAAAAAAATATTTAAGTTAAATATCTCTTTGCGTCTATCTGTTATGTCACATAACAATCGTTTATGTCATTACAAGTAAAAATACCAATATAAATATTAAAAATAAGAATGATGACTAGATGAGTCTAATAATCACTAAACAAATATCCTAAACACACATCTTTTTAGAAACACGTTTAAATTTAATACACTAATTAACATGCTAACAACTAATATTGTAAATTGTATTTTAAAGTTTGTGTACCAGTTACTGCTGCACCGACACGGTCAGTTTTGTACATGCAGCCTGCTTGTATTTATCTTTGATTAAGTATGTCATCAACTGGTTAATTATGCAGCACTGCACATTACGGAACACATTTGAAACTACATAAATCTATAGTAACATCCCTGGGTCATTACCATCAATCCGCGTATCGGCCTAGACGACAGAGTTTGATATGTTTAGAGCATACATAACATTGTGTTTACCATATCAATTAGGCGAAGATATGTACGAACATTTTCATATTCATTTTTCAACATTATTCATCTGGAAATTTTCAAACATAACTAAGATTTGTTTTTAAACGAAAATTATAATGTAAAATAGTGTATATTTTAACTGGTTCATATTTAAGTGAAGTGAATATTTAATTCCAGAAGTTAAGATGATATTTAACTCCACACTTGAAAGATCAAGGTTTTATCTACAGGTCATAATTTAGATCTTAGGCTTAAGCAGTCGGTACCTTGTAAATCTTGTAATCGTGTAAATATTGTAGATATAACCTTGACACGTTTGTAACTCAAAAACATAGATTTTAGATGGTAATATAGTTTTACCCAAACCAGTTATTTTCTTCATTCAATGAATAAACGGTGAATAAAAGTAAAGGAACAATATAATCGAACAAAGACATGTCAAGTTTATAAAAAAGAGCTAATAATTACTTATTCGTTTTAAACTTAAAATTGTTTGGATATTATTTAAATATCATTAGATATTAATACATGAACAAAACATTTTAGATAATGGTTTTTTTCAAGTCTCCATAAGGTAACTTGTTACCAAAATATTTTAAAATAGAAAAATTGGAAAAATAGACAAAATTATTGATTTACTTGCTATCGTTTAGTTAGGATTCATTAAATACTATATAACAATAATTAACAGTAAACAAATAACTAATATTAATTGTTCTGTAAATTTACAAGCTTGAACATTTCAGATGTAAAATAAAGAAGTATATTACACAATAAACAATTAAAGTTTATTAAACTACAGTGAAGGTTGGGCAATCTGATGGATAATGGCCGCCCTGACGTCACTACAGTGAAAATAACCAAAACGAAACATTACACTAAGCTTTGGTCTCACCTTCCATGATGTAATATAATTAATGGCACATGTGTAGATTGGGAGAGAGGTCTTTAGGAATGTTTTATGTAATATATGAGAGGACAAACCTAAACCATGGATTTGCCTCTATGTACCAGGTTCTATACACCATTTGAAAAAATATGACATGAGAAAAACTTTTAATATAGTAAAAAGATTGACGAATCACTTATAACACTTGGACACTCATTATTTAAATACTTCAACGATTGGATCACTTCGGAACCTTCAATCACATTTTGAAAATATTCTTTAAGCTATTTTTAAAAATGCCCCTGAAATTACATGATTAAGTTCAAAGAATTTATAAGCTTATAAAAATACAAAAAGTATATGTTTTACAACGTTGTTTGTATGAATTCTATCAATATATGATTAAATGTATAGTTATGTACTTAAATATTTATGATAGACCTTGGTTTGATAATCCTTATACTTTTGTGATTTTTAACCAATAGACTTCAAGTAAAATAAAATGTACATGAATTTAGAGTTTAATTTCGTTGTTGCCGAGTTATTTTATTTATTATTGAATAACTAAAATTTACAAAACGTTTTGTTTTAAGATTTACTCATTCACTTAAAATAGATTGAAAGAAAATATCGAAAGCAATAGACTGGACCTTTCTATTAAAGGGCGGAAATGAGACGCAATATCTACTGTCAGGATACAGTTATCTTAATTCCGATCTTACCGATCCGACCTGACGGAACTGCACCTTACTGGAACTGCCTTCATTACCAACAAAAAACACATTATGTAATACGTACTTTATATACAGTGTAATTGGAACTCGGTGTGGTACATAATACATTATGGTGGGTACAAACCACGTCACCTGAATACTAGTTACTTCATTCAGGTAATGTTGGTAGAACAATTATAGACATGCTCATCGTAACAGAGAAGAACTCTGCCAAGTTCAATCACTGTTCTTTAAGTGTAATCCATCCTTGATTGTATTATCAATTGCGAATAGATTTTCATATAATTAGAAAATTTGTGCCAGTAAATTGGTTAGCTAGTGAGGTCTGCTATTATAGATGATTCAAACTGCAATACATTTACATGAGACAGCACTAGCGCTCTACATGTGACCTCAAAAAGCAGATATTTCAAGAAACAACATGTAACATTGGCTGAGAAACCTAATTAAAAATTATTGTAAATTAAGTATAAGAAAATTACTATATTAGATAATAAAATTTATTTATCATTTTCATGTTATAATTATGTCCACACATATGTAACGAAATTGGTAACGAAATTTTATCTACAGAAACAGTAGTTTTATAAACAAAACAAAAAAAAAACTGAAATCAAGTTTAAAAACAACATACCTTTATATAAAAACCGTATTTGAATGAAGACTATATCTTTGACTTTCTTTTTTAAGATGTTAAAATAATCATAAAATATCAATGTAAAGTATCAATAAGCTATATTAATAACTAACAATAAGCTAATATTAATGTAAAGTATCATCAAATATTCATTGATGAATTGTCTATAGAGTTTTATCTGTTTAAAATAAAATTTAGATATATTTTACTTTTTAATTTTATTGGGTATATGACAGTGGCACTATTTCAAATTAAACATGTAAATATACTAAAACAATTTACTTAACTACCCTGCCTAAAATGTTTATTGAATTATTTATTAACGCTTAGTGTGATTGATGATGTTCGTCTGTTAATACTGATTTACATGTGTCGTATGGCATAATCATATATTAATAAACAACTATCACTATTTACGTAAATAAATCTAAGAAATATACCCTTACAGTATTTTTTTACGTGTACATAGCCATCCAATAAAATTTTTTTAATACTTTTTGAATTTAATTTAAATAGCTCATTACCGAGTGAACTACTTATATTCATTGCCCTGACGTGCATTGGACACGTCAGAAATAGCTCATTACCGAGTGAACTACTTATATTCATTGCCCTGACGTGCATTGGACACGTCAGAAATAGCTCATTAACGAGTGAACTACTTATATTCATTGCGCTAACGTGTATTGCACATATCAGAAATAGCTCATTAACGAGTGAACTACTTATATTCATTGCGCTAACGTGTATTGCACATGTCAGAAATAGCTCATTAACGAGTGAACTACTTATATTCATTGCCCTAACGTGTATTGCATGTACCAGAAATAGCTAATTAACGAGTGAACTACTTATATTCATTGCCCTAACGTGTATTGCATATACCAGAAATAGCTAATTACCGAGTGAACTACTTATATTCATTGCCCTAACGTGTATTGCACATATCATAAATAGCTAATTAACGAGTGAACTTCTTATATTCATTGCCCTAACGTGTTGTGCATGTACCAGAAATAGCTAATTAACGAGTGAACTACTTATATTCATTGCCTAACGTGTATTGCACATATCAGAAATAGCTATTTAACGAGTGAACTACTTATATTCATTGCCCTAACGTGTTGTGCATGTACCAGAAATAGCTAATTAACGAGTGAACTACTTATATTCATTGCCCTAACGTGTATTGCACATATCATAAATAGCTAATTAACGAGTGAACTACTTATATTCATTGCCCTAACGTGTTGTGCATGTACCAGAAATAGCTAATTAACGAGTGAACTACTTATATTCATTGCCTAACGTGTATTGCACATATCAGAAATAGCTATTTAACGAGTGAACTACTTATATTCATTGCCCTAACGTGTTGTGCATGTACCAGAAATAGCTAATTAACGAGTGAACTACGTATATTCATTGCCCTAACGTGTATTGCACATATCAGAAATAGCTAATTAACGAGTGAACTACTTATATTCATTGCCCTAACGTGTTGTGCATGTACCAGAAATAGCTAATTAACGAGTGAACTACTTATATTCATTGCCTAACGTGTATTGCACATATCAGAAATAGCTATTTAACGAGTGAACTACTTATATTCATTGCCCTAACGTGTTGTGCATGTACCAGAAATAGCTAATTAACGAGTGAACTACGTATATTCATTGCCCTAACGTGTATTGCACATATCAGAAATAGCTAATTAACGAGTGAACTACTTATATTCATTGCCCTAACGTGTATTGCACATGTCAGAAATAGCTCATTAACGAGTGAACTACTTATATTCATTGCCCTAACGTGTATTGCATATACCAGAAATAGCTAATTAACGAGTGAACTACTTATATTCATTGCCCTAACGTGTATTGCACATATCATAAATAGCTAATTAACGAGTGAACTACTTATATTCATTGCCCTAACGTGTATTGCACATATCAGAAATAGCTCATTAACGAGTGAACTACTTATATTCATTGCCCTAACGTGTATTGCACATATCATAAATAGCTAATTAACGAGTGAACTACTTATATTCATTGCCCTAACGTGTATTGCACATATCATAAATAGCTAATTAACGATTGAACTACTTATATTCATTGCCCTAACGTGTATTGCACATATCAGAAATAGCTCATTAACGAGTGAACTACTAATATTCATTGCCCTAACGTGTATTGCATATACCAGAAATAGCTAATTAACGAGTGAACTACTTATATTCATTGCCCTAACGTGTATTGCACATATCATAAATAGCTATTTAACGAGTGAACTACTTATATTCATTGCCCTAACGTGTATTGCACATATCATAAATAGCTAATTAACGAGTGAACTACTTATATTCATTGCCCTAACGTGTATTGCACATGTCAGAAATAGCTCATTAACGAGTGAACTACTTATATTCATTGCTCTAACGTGTATTGCACATATCATAAATAGCTAATTAACGAGTGAACTACTTATATTCATTGCCCTAACGTGTATTGCACATATCATAAATAGCTAATTAACGAGTGAACTACTTATATTCATTGCCCTAACGTGTATTGCACATATCAGAAATAGCTCATTAACGAGTGAACTACTTATATTCATTGCCCTAACGTGTATTGCATATATCAGAAATAGCTAATTAACGAGTGAACTACTTATATTCATTGCCCTAACGTGTTGTGCATGTACCAGAAATAGCTAATTAACGAGTGAACTACTTATATTCATTGCCTAACGTGTATTGCACATATCAGAAATAGCTATTTAACGAGTGAACTACTTATATTCATTGCCCTAACGTGTTGTGCATGTACCAGAAATAGCTAATTAACGAGTGAACTACGTATATTCATTGCCCTAACGTGTATTGCACATATCAGAAATAGCTAATTAACGAGTGAACTACTTATATTCATTGCGCTAACGTGTATTGCACATATCAGAAATAGCTCATTAACGAGTGAACTACTTATATTCATTGCCCTAACGTGTATTGCACATATCAGAAATAGCTCATTAACGAGTGAACTACTTATATTCATTGCCCTAACGTGTATTGCACATATCATAAATAGCTCATTAACGAGTGAACTACTAATATTCATTGCCCTAACGTGTATTGCATATACCAGAAATAGCTCATTAACGAGTGAACTACTTATATTCATTGCCCTAACGTTTATTGCACATATCAGAAATAGCTCATTAACGAGTGAACTACTTATATTCATTGCCCTAACGTGTATTGCACATATCAGAAATAGCTCATTAACGAGTGAACTACTTATATTCATTGCCCTAACGTGTATTGCACATATCAGAAATAGCTCATTAACGAGTGAACTACTTATATTCATTGCCCTAACGTGTATTGCACATATCAGAAATAGCTCATTAACGAGTGAACTACTAATATTCATTGCCCTACCGTGTATTGCACAAATCATAAATAGCTCATTAACGAGTGAACTATTTATATTCATTGCCCTTACGTATATTGCACATATCATAAATAGCGCGTTATGTTGCTTTACTATTCATTGAGAGTTTTTTTCACTTTACATGGTAGCTGAGTAAACATTAATCATATTAGACGCATGAAGTATTTGTTTACTGTGTATAAAACAATTATTTACCTTAAGTAAAGTGATTATTTAAATTTGTTTAGTAAATGATAAAAGCTTCTATAGCGGTTCATATGTTTGCCATGTCTTTAATGATGTATCATTAAATTGCTTCTACATATATTTTTTACTTTATGATTAGTTTTGGGCACTCGTGATTTATGGTTTCTCTTTATAAATACATAGACTATCTTTTAGTGGTAAATTCTACTTAAAAGTAGGGTTTTGTTTGTTAAAAATGGCACCTACATAACATCAGTAAATCCAGCTATTTTATTTTCAACGTTTATATTTAGATTTCTCATTACTCATTTAGTTATTCATTACCTTAAACAATTTATGCAGTGGTATTGACCCACTCGCCCACCTATACGCATTCAGTGGTATTAACCCACCCACCCACCCATACACATACAGTGGTATTAACCCACCCACCCACCCATACGTGTACAGTGTTATTGTAAAGGTGTTATTATTGTACATTGTTGTTATTGTAAGTCTTATGTCTTACCACCCTCAAGCTATCTTATGTTAAGTAAGATTTTTAAAAAACTTCCGTTTAAAATGTATTACGACTGCACAACTTTCTAACTACAAAATTTTTTATGACTTATTTAAAGTTAATAAATTAAGTTACATGATGTTTGTAACAATAAAGTAAATATACCGTTACAATTACAAAAAACTAAAAAAATACATTAAAAATGCAATACATTAAAACTCTCTCAATCAAGATATACAAAATTATTATATGTTTATACTCCAATAAGAATATAATAAAACGTATGCTATCTTATGTACTCCAAGTTTATACCTAAAACTCAATTACTTAATTTGGTTTTAGTTTCAGGTAGAGATGCGAACAGTTTGTCGAGAAGGAATGGGCTAATTGAAAACTATTTTTATAATCTGATAACAATTCTTCTTCCAAAAGTGTTATTACCTAGTAATATAAATGCATCCTTAAAATCGACTCTGCTGTCCTCAAACATTTATTGACCGTGATACTAGTATCGTATAGCCAAACATCCACAATACGAATCTACCCTTGTATTGACTTTCCTACGGGCATCATTACTGTACTTTAAATATTTGAATAGTAGTGACGTTAAAATCCAAACATAGTACTGTGGAGCAAATAACATAAGCCCTCCCCTCCCCCCAACTAGCACGGAACATGAGGATATGAGAAGAGTAAGACATACACTTTCTATGAGTTTCAAATGGGCGAGACATAAAAGTCCCAATTTTGTGACTATATAGGCAAGATTTAAGCTCTAAACTTCCATTGCTAGAATTTCTAAGTTGAGGGTTCTAAGTTGAGGTACTTTGAAATATACAGGATTTATAGAGTCCTTCTTGAACAGTTTACAACAGTTTGATTCACGATTATGTTGATTGAGGAAGGGTGGGAATAGTGCCTCAGAAGTTAATATTCTGTTAGACTTCATTTTGGTCAGTGAAATTCTTTGCTTCTCCCCTTCATTATCAACAATTTCGATTTCTTACAAACAAATCACTAGAGACACCATCGCCGAAACAAATACATCATGTTGTATAGTGACAGAAGTAAATTTGCTAAGTTCATTTTGCAGCAGGTAGAACGCTGAGGCCGATTACTTGTTCAGTGTTTATGTCGAAATCGCTACAATGCAGGGAAAATCATTACTTAGAGATATCATAACTACAGGAAGGGAGGTTAGAAAGTAATACTGCCAATAATATTAAATCAGAAAATATCATATACGTGTATGGGTGGGTGGGTCAATATCACCCACTTGTATGGGAGGGTCAATATTTCTGTACGTGTATCTGTTAAGTTCTAAAACCATAAGTCAAAAATGACTAATGAATTACGCCGAAAATTACGTGAAGAGAAGGGGATGACACATTGGGTGTGTTCTGTAGATTACTGAACGATTGATAGTTTATTGCGTAAGAAATTTTAATGCGAGAACAAACGACTAAAGAACGTATTAATATGCTTTGAACTCTAGAATATCTTGGTACGTTTAAAATATACCCACCCGCCCACCACACACGCACAGTGCTACTTACGCACCTGCTCCTTCATACACAAACAATGGTATGTACTTGCTCACCCTCCTATGCACGTAAAATGGTATAGACTTACCCACCCACTGATACACGTACACGGTATTACAATTATTGTACGTTTTAAATTCTAAAATATTCTAAACATTATTATGCGTTGAGTTCAACATTATAAATATAATCACGCATCTTAATTTGTATTTGTAGCTAATACGGAAGCAGTGATTTTTATGCTACTTTAATATTGCACGTAAATTAATTATAAAATTTATAAATGTAAAGCTGGACTCACTCTTAGGCTTACTTTCTACACTAGGTTCAGCTGATATATATCCTGCAATATAGTGTTATTTAAGACATGAACAATCAGCTTCAATCTCTATTTATATTATATTAGTTGGATTAAATGATACAATTAATCTATGATAAACAATGTTTGCAAATTACACCACAACTAACCTTACTAAAAATGGTCAATGAGTTTACCGCAAGGTTTGACTTTCAAAATGAGCAAACACGTACAGTATTTGTAATGGAATTAGTTAAAAGTTAGTACCATATTGAAAAATAAAACTTCAAAATGATCCCATTTTAACTGAATATAAAATGGAATGATATTTATCCTCATTCCAAAATAAAATAAAAATACCAACGTAATAAAATAAAATACAAACATATAAATGTAATAAGGTTGTATTAAGTATAATGAACTATTATAGTCACACTATTATAACAGTTTCATTTTAGAAACGGATTTGCATTAAAACATTTGAATGTATGATTTTTCAGGCTATATAAGAATTCATATCTGTTACTTCAGGCTGCAGCTGTGAAAGGTAATGATTTTATATAAGTAATCTAAAATATTTCACTAAGTGAATGTATTATGTTGTATATCACTACGGTTGTTTCAATAGTTGTAAAGTTGTAATAGTAAAACGTACAACATCTTATTGATATAAATAAGTAAAGTGATCTTACCTTTACTAATACGGCCAGAACAATAGTATTTATTCTCATAGTAAAGTTACTAACCTGTAACAAATGGAAACCGTTAGTGGCTCATATCTAAAGACTATACGTAATCTATGAAATACATTAAATTATTATTTTACACTACCCTTGTCTCTTGAATCCAGTATATTTAAAAACATTTTAAGCTGATATTTTTGCTTTGGGGATTAGAATATTACATAATCTTTTTACTATGGGACTCACCCAAAATAATGAAAAAAATATATTTACAGTTTTTTAATTACATTTCAGTATATTTTCTCAGTATTTCATAAAATGTTTTATTACAGCAATACAAATTACAGCATATTATAATTTGTAAAAGTGAGTAACTTTTTTACGAATAATATTCCCAACAGATGAGATAAAATTTACGTTGACACGTCTTTATCATATCTAACAGCTTTTAACTATTAATATATATATATATTTTATTTTGTCTTTGTTTTATTGAAAATATAAATCCTATATAAATATTTGTTTCTTTAAATTATGTTTTCGAATGAAAATGATAAAATGTAATGATATGCCTTTCATGGTATCATTTAAAACTTAATTCATAAAAATAGTAAAAAGAACTTAGTTAGTGGAGTGACATATTTACAGTTGCTTACTATATGAACTTAATTACAGTATTAGCATCATGGAAGCTGTATGAAATAAATGTAGCCAATGTCACTCTACAGTAAAAAAATTTAAATTATATTTCGTACATTATTTACTTTTATTTCATTCATTCATTCCTTTTTCATATTATATTTCGTACATTTATTCAAGAAATTAGCAACATGTTCACGCAAGTAGCTTTAGTTGCTTGTATACAGGAAAAGGTTTTTAATATACAGGAATCGGTAGCGTCGGTTAAAGTGGACATAAACGTTCTTTATAATGAGATAGTTGTAGTTATAATAATAATAAATGTATTTATTGTTTTCACAGGTACAGATTAGTTTCACAGGCAAAATTATTAATCACAATAAAAAGACACATTTGATGAAAAATAAAAAAAAAAAACTTAAATAACTAAAGAAACACAATTATAACTTAAGCGCCTAAATAAAGTACTACAACTTATATAATACATTCTTGGTTATAATACAATAATATAAATACAGTTTAAATACAACCAGATATAAGCTAAATTATTAAACATAAGATTAATTTATAATCAAACAGATATATTCAAAAACCAAAACAAACAAAAGAAAACATAAATACTGAAACCTGCGAAAAACAACTGCGACCCCAACAGACCAAGGGCTCAATTATGGGGGCCACATGAAAAAAAAATATTAATAATTAAGACCTCCATGCCTGTACAAAAATAACAATACTTAATTTTTAAAATTTAAGGATTGAAAACTCTTTATTCTTCCAAACAATGCTTATTTGAATACATTAATAAAAATAAAAAACAAGTAAAAAAAAAAAAAAAAAAACAATTCAAGAAATGAATTTGAATGACTAAATTAATTTAGCCTGAGAAACCTAGTTGTTCCAGCAACCCTCAACGTATCAAGTCTTTACATGTTGCTCTGAATACTGCCCGTGACATGTCCACATCTACACCACCAGCTATGGAATTAAATAATATGATTGTAAAATTTTGAAAGGAGTTAGCACGAGCGGCAGTACGAGCCCCACCCGGGTCTAACAGACAGCCAGCGCGCCTACCATAAGCCGGCACACACCAGTTTATCTTACTTAAGGTCGCTGGGTCATCCACAATACCTCTCATAACACCATGCAGGTAAAAAAGTTGCGCTAATTTTCGTCTCTTAGACAACCTCTCGAAATCAAATAAATTTAACATTTCTTCGTATCTAATATGCCAAATTGGATAATTTAACTTACCAAAATACTTAAAATACAACAATCGCAAAAATTTCTTCTGAATTCTCTCAATCATTTCACAATATAGTTGAGTTGATGGGGACCAAACTATAGATGCAAACTCCAATCTGGAGCAAACTAAAGATCTGAATAAAATTTTAAGTGTTTTAATGTCTCTAAATTCTTTTCCAATCCTTGAAATAAAACCCAATGAACAGTAAGCTTTCTTCACCACATTTAACATATGGTTTGAGAAACTCAAATCATCTGTTATAAGGACCCCCAGATCAATAAACTGGTTCACTCTACGTAAGAGACAATCATTTATTTTATAAGGAAATAAATATGGTGTTTTCTTTCTATGTATTGACATAACACAACATTTATCAATATTTAAAATTAAAAGATTATCTTGACACCATTGTGTAATAGTATCTAAATCACGCTGAATGTTATTATGGTCAAATGCTCTTGAAATTGAGCTCACAGTAACCAACGAAATATCAAATAATACGTGTATATTTTATAAAACTAATTTAAAAATAAAAATTACATTTATAACAATATTTCTTGAAAATAGCGTACTTTCTTACTGTTGCTTGAAATTTCAATAATAAAACAAAACTATTTTCTAAAATGACACTGCGAAATAATAAAAATGATCAAAGTAAACGTTTGTGAAATAATGTTGTAAAATATATTAACCATGTAAATGAAAAGCAACTTAAAAATAACACTAACTTCAAAGAAATCGATTATGAAGATAAATCTTGACAAATTGAGAGCAAATCAACCCTTATAATATTAACAATATATAATAATAAGTTGTAGCCTTCCAACATAATTAAAGGATAAAAAGTTAACTACAAAACAGTTTGCTGGTAACATCAGTTTAAAAATGTTGTTACATATGTAGCATTAAAAAGAGAAACAGCCTGCAAAAACTGTAGTAAATAGAAAATAACATCTAGGCCTATAAATAAGTAAAGTAATTAGTTTTGATTTATATTTAAATATTCCATTTGCAACTGTTCCACGAGCTCACGACTAAAAAGAAAATCCAATAATATCATATCAGTAATTCTGTAATACACGTGTATATACTAACATAATTTGAAAATTAAAATGTATAATCAACATTTTCTTCTTCAATTCTTCAAAATAGCGTACTTTCTTACAGATGATTAAAATTTCATTAATAAAACAAGAAAAATTTCTACAATGACTTCGAAATAATAAAAATAATCAAAATAAACATTAATGAAATAACATTATAAAATATATTTAACGTGTAAATGAAAAGCAACTTGAAAATAACACTAACTACAAAGAAATCATTTATGAAGGTAAAACTAATTGACAGCAACTTAACCCTTAACATTAACAATATATAATAACAATTCCTAGCCTTCAAAAATAATTTAGCTGGTAACAAGTTAATTAATGAATAGCAGTTTACTGGTTGTTTCAGTTAAAAAATATTGTTAAATATAACATTAAAACAGAAACACCCTGCAAAAACTGTAGTAAATAGAAAATAATATCAAGGCCTAAAAGTAATTAAAATAGTTTTGAGGTATATTTAAATATTTTATCATGTATAATATGATCTGTAACTGTTATATGACCCATTTATATTTTGTGAGTTAGTCATTTATAGTATTACAAATCATCTTAATGATATACAAATCTTCTTATCATTTTGAAAGACATCTTAATATTGTTCTCATAGTAAATTCTAAGGCTAATTAATATATAAGCCCTCCAATATTCATGACAGTGTGATGAGGACATTTACACCTCTCTTTTGTTATACTTATGCAGATTATGATATCTTTTGTTGTTTCTGTAGACGAGTTATATTTTTACTGTATTGCATAATTACATATTCTACAAAGTATTGTGTGTATATTTGTTAGGTGCTTACCCTGTGAGCAGTAGAGTTGTATTCGGACAGTGAAAAAGTATCAACCATGGAATGAAATCGCACTAACTTCTTTGTTCCTTGGTGTTTTTTAAGTGGGCAAAAAGAGCACATTTCCGGGGGCATAGCGGGGACCTTTCAAGGGCAGCAGAAAGGTAGGTCACTGGACTATTGAGGTAGAAGAAGGGTCTAAATAGGGAAATGAGGGTTTGAGAATCATTACAAATGTTTGAGCACTGTTAGTGTAGTGTATATTGTGGTTAATATTTTGAATATAACTTAAAAACATGTGAATGGTTTATTTATGAAAACTAAGTAATTTACGATAGTACAATAATGGTTTGTGTGTTATGAAAGTGAACAATAAAAATAAACGTCTGCACTTACATTTATTTTATCATTAAAATATAGGTTAACCTAACCTAAAAAGTAAAATAATTTTATACTATTCCAGATAAACCTTTTACTTTCATTAATAAATATGACCTTTTATTAAAGCATACTGTAACAACATACCAACAAAGTAGGAACTTCAAATTTCCTTTTAAGTATACAATTCACCGAACACAAATCAAAAGAAGCCACAAATTATACACCAACTAAAAATCCATCAGCAACAATGCCTTATAAATCAGTCATGATATTTGTGAACGTGGGAGCCATCTAGCGGCTGTATACGAAACTAAAGTGGTCGGTATTGATCACAGTGGTTCATCGTTTCTCCGCTAGAGACCGGCAGCGCTCTCTAAATAAACAAGAATAACCCAGACAGTAAATGTTAGCTTTTTTATACTGTACTTAGCGTTTCTTCTTTAAGCTGTACACTTTTTAAATCCAAATTCTGCATCCTGTAAACTTTTAGTTTGACACTTTTTTAATTATAATTGAGACTCTAGAATTCAAGAAAATGTTCTTTTTTCTTATATATATATATAAGAAATATTATATTATTTCTTAACAGAACCTATAATAATAAACTTATATTATTATAAGTTCTGTTAGGGCTATATAATAATATTATTTGTCTATAATCGATTGCTACATCTTATTAAACGTTTACTCTCCTATAAACGAAAAAAATCAACTGTACAATTCAAAAAAAAAAAAAAAAAAAAAAAAAAAAAAAACAAATCAAAAAAATCAAGTGTACAATTTTTTTAAAGGAAAAGAATGGAAGAACAAGAACGTGAAACGCATGGATTCAAAAAACTATTTGGTTAAATATTTTTATAACTTATGTAATCTTATAAAACTAATTCGATAAAAACATCGCACAGGGTTTATTTTCCTAGGTTATGTATATATTCAAAGAAAGTAGGACATACGAGAAGGGTAAACAATATTCCAAATTAAAATTTAAAGATATTCAGAGAAAATAAATTGTTAAATTGATAAGAAAAAAACAATAAATTGGGGAAAATGGTGGCAAAGCCTCCAACAATATGAAGCCAAGCTAATACTGTGTAAATACATGTCAATGCGTTGTTTCCCTACTGTTTATTAGTTACAAAGATCTGTACTCGAAATGATTGCAATCTACATATTCACTTCGTATGAATATAAGATTGCATTGATTATATCAATATAAAGGGGCACCTCCTTCATTGTGTAGGCCTACAACACCAACACAACCTACATACTTGATTGATTCAAAAAGCACTGCTAAAACCTTAACTAACATTTTGTCGAAAAATAAGTCAAATGTTTTCATAATGAGAAAAATAGTGGCGTTTAAATCTATAGTAAATGATAATAAGACTTTTTGTTATCTAAAGAAACACTTAATGACCTGTTAGAACAGTTAAATTTAAGCATAAAAATGTTTTTTATTACCGTAAAAAAACTTTCTAGGTATCACAATACATACATTCCAGTTCTAATTAAAGTATAGTATACAAAGTTTGAGTCACAAACTCCGGGCAAGTTTTCCAATTAAAACTAGCGATAAAAAACATGGAGAAATTAAATTCCATTTCCATAAACCTAAGGGGGGAAAAGTGTTAAGTGTAGGATCGGATTATTTAGTAGGACTACGTAAAACACGAAGATTCAAGATTAATTTACTGACACAATATGAACTGTTACAGTTTTCTATGCAAGTAATAATACAAAAATAACATCATTAATCAAGAACATAAAATAATACACAGATAACATCATACTATGACCTACACTTAAGCCCATCTTTACATTTATTTTATTACAATAAGAGCTGCTACATAAGAACAGTATTTAAGGTACCGGTAGTTAAATAAAATAAAACAGCCAACATCACCACTTAAGAGCTTCATTAAAAGTATATAAAAGCCCTCCCGACCAAATCGCTCCTCAAACGGGTTTTCAGCAGAGATAAACTATTGATTGTGTTTATATTTTGAGAGAGAAGATTAAAATATTTAGGGCCAAAATTAAAAACTGAATTTTTAAAAAGATCCAGATTGCACTTTTCAATGGTAAAATTGTTTTTACATCTAGTATTGTAGTTATGATTATGGATAGGGAATTTTATTTTATTTTTAAAAACATATACCACCACCTCACATATTAAAAGGCTGGGTAGTGTGAGAATGCCACCCGCCCGAAAGAACTCTCTTCAGTTGGTCCTGTGATCCAGACCCCAGAGATCTTTAGTGCCCTCTTCTGAAAAATAAATATTCGATTAAATAAAATAGAATTACGGAAACCCCAGAAAAGAATTCCACATCTCAATCGACTCTCAATAAGGCCATAATACGCGAGGTCGAGGACCTTACTAGAGACGAATGAAGACAAACATCTCAGGGCAAATATAGCAGAGTTCAGCTGGCTCCCTAACTTAGAAATATGAGTGTGCCATAATATATTATGATCCAGATGGATTCCAAGGAATTCAGTTGACAGAGCGTTGTTCAAAATAGTATCGCCCATGCACTCACTATAATATGTTTGGAATATTATATGTGCGTTAAGGATGTAATTCAATGATAGTGGTTTTGGCTATATTTAGGTACAATCTTTTTTGAAAAACCACTGAATAAGTTGAGAGGAAGTTTGATTAAAAAAATATCGACTATAGAAGAAAAATTATTGGGATTTAAAATGAGACATGTAATGTCAGTAAATAAAGAAACAGAGAGTGCAGAATTATCTAAACCAGAGTTAACATATTTAGGAAGATCATTTATATAGAGGATAAAAAGCAAAGGCCCCAGGACAGGGCCCTGAGGAACGCCTGATTTAACAGTGGAAAATTCAGACGTGTGGGTTTCAACAAAGCTAGAAAGTTGGACACATTGGACTCGACCAAGGAAGTAGGACCTGAACCAGTTAAGAAGAAAACTTCTGACGCCATATCCAGCCAGTTTCTGTAAGAAAATTACATGATCAACAACGTCAAAGGCCTTACAAAGATCGTAAAAAAGGCCTACAGTGTGGTCGCCAGACACTTCATGGCTGATGCTACTGCAGAAGATGTATCCAAGTTTGGTCTGAACCCAAACTGGATATCCGATATTATGTTGTTGAGTTTAGAAAAATAATAGAGTCTGTTAAATACAATTCTTTCAAAAACTTTAGATATAATCGGAGCAATTGATATAGGTCTGTAAGAGTTAGGGTCAGATCTACTTGTTGCCTTTTTTAAAACTGGTATCGTCTTAGTGATGTTAAAAGTCAGTAGGAAATACGCCTTCCAATATTGAGAAATTAAATAAATATTTCAAGATAGGTGCTAGCTCTTGAACACATTCCTTCAAAAGACTTAACGAGATACCAAATATGTCTAAGGAGTGGTTATTTTTCTAAAGGTTTACA
The DNA here is from genome assembly GCA_035578905.1 of Stictocephala bisonia. NCBI lineage: Eukaryota > Metazoa > Arthropoda > Insecta > Hemiptera > Membracidae > Stictocephala > Stictocephala bisonia. The sequence goes on along the minus strand of JAQJVL010000927.1, from coordinate 17,411 downwards.
GAACTAATAGTTTAAGAAACCAGTATCTCAGAGAAAAACAGGGAATTATGAACACGTTTAATTTGAGAAAATAATGATTGCTGAAGTTGAGGGGGATTCTGAGATTGATGCAGACCCAGATTCTCTGCTATATTCACGAAAGACTGATTAAAAATTGAAGCAATTAGTTTCGGATCACGCACACTTTTCTCCTCATGAACCAGCTCGTCCACACCGCTGCCTTTAGATTGTTTATGGGAATTCCTGCAACTATTGATAACCTGCCAAGTAGCTTTAGAGGTATTAGAGCTAGTCGTTATGAACTCATCTGCTTTCTTAGATTTTGCTTCCCTTATAAGTTTATGATGGTGGATTTTTAGCAGGTTGTAGTAATTTTTGAGTGATGGAGGTCCACGTATCTGCAGAACGTAGGCATCCCAAAGACGCCACCGACTTTCCAATACCTGCTCAGTTAGCCACTTAGGTCGACCAGGATTCCTTGTTCTTTTCTATAAAGGCCTATAAATAAGTAAAATTAATTACTTTACTTATTTATAGGCCTAGATGTTATTTTCTATTTACTACAGTTTTTGCAGGCTGTTTCTCTTTTTAATGTTACATATGTAACAACATTTTTAAACTGATGTTACCAGCAAACTGTTTTGTAGTTAACTTTTTATCCTTTAATTATGTTGGAAGGCTACAAATTATTATATATTGTTAATATTATAAGGGTTGATTTGCTCTCAATTTGTCAAGATTTACCTTCATAATCGATTTCTTTGAAGTTAGTGTTATTTTTAAGTTGCTTTTCATTTACATGGTTAATATATTTTACAACATTATTTCACAAACGTTTACTTTGATCATTTTTATTATTTCGCAGTGTCATTATAGAAAACAGTTTTGTTTTACTATTGAAACTTCAAGCAACTGTAAGAAAGTACGCTATTTTCAAGAAATATGAATTTAAAAAATAATCTGTGAAAATTTCTGTAAATTTGGAAAACATAGCATCAGTTGACTTTTCCTGAAAAACTTGATCCCATGACTCAGATTGAAGGTAACCACGAAATGTTTGTTTATTTTTTTCACTAAATGAATGAAATGTGTACTATGTGAATGATTGGCATTAAATTTTTGTGGTGATGGAGGAAATAAACGCGTGATTTGACCCTCGTGGTCAGAAATTAAGGTATGTAAAATATTGGGCTTAAAACAAGTCGTTGGGAAATTTATGATGATGTTTATCCAAACAGGAACCACTGTTTCCTGATACTCTAGTGATACCACGAATGGTAGGGACAAGCTGAAAGCTATTTAATAAATTGTGAAATTGAGTTGTCTCTTGAGACTGTTCTAAAATATTAACGTTGAAGTCCCCTGAAATTAAATTATGATTCAGATCCTTATTCAGTAAGGAAAGTACATAATTCAACTATTCAATGAAAAGGGCAAACCGACCGCAAGGGGGCCTGTATACACAGACCACAGTTGCTCTTATAGCTGTGACCGCTACTGCCATAGGGACCTTTAATGGAGGACATAGAGTTCGGAGGTAAGAAAACATTTCCCGTACATTGGAGAAGCCGTTGATCAGAACTTATCGAGTGATCTAATATAATGCTCATCTGATTACGAAGCTTCTCTAACTCTTCCTTTTGTGTGTTATTTTCAGCAAGCAGATCTTTTAGGAGGTTGGAGCCTTCCGGTGTAGTTTCCGTCTGTTGCAGGGCAGGAGATAAGTCCACAGGAAGTGCACTAGGTGATCTTACAGTGTGAGATGATTTCGGTCATTTCACCAAACGGCAAGTTAATCTATAAGTAGTTTGAGAAATAAATGGTTTAAATAACTAGGAACATTTGCGTTGGGGTAGGTTTCAGTCATTTCACCAAACGACAAGTTAATCTATAAGTAGTTTGAGAAATAGATCGTTTAAATAACTAGGAACATTTGCGTTGGGGTAGGTTTCGGTCAATTCACCAAACGACAAGTTAATCTATAAGTAGTTTGAGAAATAAATCGTTTAAATAACTAGGAACATTTGCGTTGGGGTAGGTTTCGGTCAATTCACCAAACGACAAGTTAATTTATAAGTAGTTTGAGAAATAAATCATTTAAATAACTAGGAACATTTGCGTTGGGGTAGGTATCGGTCAATTCACCAAACGAAAAGTTAATCTATAAGTAGTTTGAGAAATAAATCGTTTAAATAACTAGGAACATTTGCGTTGGGGTAGGTTTCGGTCAATTCACCAAACGACAAGTTAATCTATAAGTGGTTTGAGAATTAAATCGCTGACATCCACGCTTGTGAGAGAAAACGTAGCCCTAGACATGTTTTAGCAATAATGGGTTTTATGTAAAATTATAAATTACAATTGACTGTTAGTTATTGTTTCAGAAAGCAGTTATGAATGTTATACAATTTAGTTTATTCTGGTTTTCAAAGAATATTTCGTATATACAATGTTTATATACATAAACAGCACTAGGCTGAGAATGCTTGCACTAGAATTAAGATGTGACTAGGAGTATCCTTCTGTTTGTATTGTTAGCACTTTATTTGGAGATGTACTAAAATATAAATCATTTTAAATCTTTTGAATTTTCATTTAGGCAGTTTTCTGTTCTGTCTATGATTATAAGCTGTACTTAATCAGTAATGGTTTTTTTATTATATTTAGTTCAGTACAACATAACTTGAGTTTTTATACGATAGTTATTGAGTGAAAACATAGAGGAATGGAGCTGAAAACTGTCCCCTATCTAGCACTAGTATGTCTTATGTATTTACTTTTTCCTTTGCCCCTCTGAAAAATCTACTTTTTATTTTGAACAAAGTTGTAATGTTTAAAACTACTAAAACAACCGCGATGTAAAAGGTCATGAAGATCTGAGTAAAAATAGTCAAATGTAGGTCTGAAGTAGTTGTAACCAATTAAAGGACCAGTATACTGCCAACTTTAATAGATTTAGGCCCAGATAATAATGAGCCCTGCCAATAAGAGGCAGCCTAAAAGTACAACGGACGTATAAAGTGTGAACTGGTATATTGGTGCCAGCGAACACACAGCTACAATATTGACTCGCCAAGACTCACTACGGCCCAAACACACAACGCACTGTGTGTACCATTCCTGCCTTAAACCACTTTCTAAATTATTAAATTACTCTAAGAAGTTTATGTAAGTTTTAGTTAGTTTATTACTTATATATATAATTTGTATATGTTTTATACCTAAGTATTATTTGGTAAAATCAGACCCTGCTCAGTCTAGTTACAGTGATATGCTGTCTATCAGAGGATTAAGTGAATGTATCATTGTTTGGAGAAGAACTTTGTTATGTTAATGTTGATATTTGATCGACTGGCTAGTTTTATTACTAATTAATAAACCAAACAAATTACAACAATATTTATAATATTGGTTTAACAGTCCTTAGTTAAGATTTTAAATTTTAAAGTTTACAATTTGTATAATAATATATAATCAATATATATTTACTTTCTATTACACCGTTACCAATTCAAATAGTTTAACATAGCTGTTATGTAATAAGCCATGATTGATGTGTCATGCTTTTTTAAATCAATTTATTGCAAATGTAAAAGACTGATGATGAAATGTCGGCTAAGTTTATATTAGTAAATAAAAAAGGATTGTTTAAAATGTATACTGTGCAATACTGTAATTGATTTTCCACAATCAAGTATGAATCAATATCAATAATTTAAGACCAACTCAAAGTTTAACTGAATGTTGTCTGTCATCAGATCAATTGAACTCAAACAAATTACATTAATTAAAATATATTCTTATACCTTGTTAAACATTTTTTATATAATGAAACTACAAGAGTGAATGCGGTTTATCTACCTTTCTAAATGGAGTCATAATACTGACAATGTTCTATCACACTCATACAAAGCTTTATAATGAAAGTGGTGTACCCACCTACCCTATTGAACATATGATGGCTTTTACCCACTTTATCACTAGGTTCCATACTACTGACATTAGTATATCACATTCTATCAACATTATTAAACAACAGTCTTATAATATTGACAAAGTAATATTAAAATTAAATCATACGAGATAAGGTGGTTTTACTGGAATAATTTTTATTTTAATCTGAACAAATTAAATAATTAAACATTTATTTAAATCATAATTTAAATATTAAATACAATATTGACAATATTAAATAATAATATTGACTTTCTTGTAAATAATATTTACCACTAGTAAAATGAAAAAAAAAGAAATCAGAATAGCTTAAGAGTAACCAAAAGTTAGTTAGGATTTTCAAATGTTCTTATATTTTGTTCTCAAAATTTATAGCCCTGAATGAGGATAACCAGCTCAACAGGCAAGTGCGATAATTCGTGCCGTCCTGACACCATTACTGGGTAATGGGCAAGGTTGGGGAGGGGGAGCGCGTGATCCACGCGTGCAGTGGCAGGCATATACAGGCACGCTTTCACTGTCGATATAATCTTGGCAGTTACATCAGCCGGTATGTGGAGCGGATATATCGCCAGGACAGCCCTCATTACAACAAGGACGGACGAGTAGAATCACAAGTTGCATCACATCACTTCCATCCTTCCATTGTAGTCAAGACGATTGTTAATTAACTCGCTGTTGATTGTTGTTTTAGGTTACTGCATACATTGCTTTATTATAGTTTAGCTTGTATAAAGAGTTGGTAGGACACTTATTTATTTACCAGCATTAGGCTACTCATTCACTACATAACAAAGTGAAGCTCTTAAAAGTTGATAAATCCTGTGTAATCATATTCATACAATAACAAAGATTCTATAATGTTTTGTACAGAAAACGAGATTTAGAAAGTAGACCGGCGAGTGTTGCTACCCTGTATAGTTCATATACTGTACCCCAATCTGGACACTGACTTTTCCAGTATCCATTAAACAGATTTTTTAATTTTTTTTTTATATCTAACACTTCGTTGTAATTATTTAGCTTTAACAATCATTGAATTTAGAAATATTTCAATACTAATCCTGCGCGCGCGCACTGACACACACACACACACACACACACACACACACACACACACACACACACACACACACACACACACACACACACACACACACACACACACACACACACACACACACACACACACACACACACACACACACACACACACGTACACGTACAGTGCTGATGGCCCACCCATATACGTACAGTGGTATTGACGTACAGTGGTACAGTGGTATTAATTCTGTGCTTAACCACTCTATATCGAATGCCGAATGTGACTCACTTTTGTGTTTACGTCTCTATTTATGTTTAATAAACTTGTGAACACCACATGGGAATTATATAAATAAGTCTACACTACAGGTATTGCGCATCTATACCTGGCACTAGAAATAAATCAATGAAATTTACAAATATAAATAAAACTATGAAAAGTTTCTAACGGATTGTTTCGTGACAATAGTGTCATTTATTTATTCTTAAGACGCCGATCGTCAAGATATGGGCGAATATGCATTTCGAATGACTGTGATGAGTGTAGATGAGCGAATGTAGTCATTGTTACAAACTAAGGCCGACTATTCCTTAGAAAGTGTCACTAATTAATAGCCCAATGACAAATGAACAGCCGGTGATTATCAGCTGATTCCTTTCAAAATGTGTTATGATCGAACTGAGAACCTGTAGCTTATGAAGCTGGAATTGAAGCAACTACGCTACCGACCATTATTTATAACAAATGGTCTATTTGATATAATATTAAAAACATACATGAAACTAGAATTAATTTGTACTATATATAAGCAGTTTGGTGGGGTATTAGTATTATTCATGTTTATCCTAACCATATTTTAGTCCTGAGATAACAATATGTTATGTTTTATCGTTAGATTTGATCAAGAAAGCAGTCTGATTTGACTCGAAAGGTTGAGCTTAAACTTGCAAGAGCTTATGTTGACTGGTGACGGAACATAACATTTGGCGACTTGTTGGGCTGCGTCATACATCCATAGAAAATCAACCTACTTAAACTTTGAAAGGTCCTCCTACTCACCCAGTGTACGTCTAATTGGGCCCTTTCAGTCAGACTTCGTTGGCTGTCAGATAGCTGAGTGCGTGTTTATTTTAAATGATGAAAATAAATAGCCGTAACCGCAAATGAATAATTTATATTGTTTAAATTGTGCAGATATTTTATTTTCCGTTGTATGAAATGGAAAATGATGCATATGATATTTCCCTGAGGTTTGATCTTATTTGAGTTAAAGCAGAGAATGGAGTTACTTTTTTCTAGAGTACCATAGTGTAAATAAGTAACAAGAGAAAGATGTAAGAATTGAAAGAATGTAAAAACTAAGTGTCAACGTGTAATGATACTTTGGTGAAGTCTACAGTTTAACCTTCTAAGATAATATAGTAATCGTTGACTTTCAAGCAAAATATATGTGTTTATCTACTACACCTACATTTACGTACTCTATTTCATAATATTTAAATAATCTATCTCTGTTTGTATCGGTCAACTGTTGAAAGGCCGTTGTTTTCTCAATAGAGGTTTGTCAAATCGCCGGCAAGCTGCTGCAAACTGTTACAACGATCTTTCTGAATGATTATTACTGGAGAATAGTAAAAATGTACCTAAAACACTAATCATTACCTCCATACTATAATATCCATACGAAAAAAGCATTATTAACTCAAAGATGTTCTGACTATAGGGGCAAACAAGAAAGGGCAAAGAACGTTAGCTGACTACATGTAAATTAAAATAAATTTTGGGAACTATCTTTATAATCATAGTACATTGCTATTTACATTAACTATTAATATTGTCAAGTATCACCTATCGATGACCAAAATAATGTAGTTTAATATAACACCATTAGTGAAGGCTAATGTTTGCTGATTATCTATTTTACATGGATTTTGAGTATTAAACGTCTGTAATTGACAATGAATAGTTATTTAGCATATTCAAATACTGTTTTATATTTTACAAAATTACTTCGGTGTCTCAACTAAAATCTTAAAATTGTTCTTAGGAAACTTAAAACCTAACTTATTCCGGTATAAAACTTAAAAGATTCTTATTGTTAACATTAAGATTGATGAAACAGATGTAAAATTATTCACGTATTTTACGGTAAATTTTAACTATGTTTGAGGTAAGGATTATTGCAGAAGATTAGTGCAAAATGATAACTTACTAGCTTTTAATTATCTTGAGAAATGTGTGTTATTAATAGCTAATAAACCAGGCCAAGGAAAACAAATTTCCTATAGAAATCTCAGAAACATCATAATTGTGTGATCGGGTTTTCTGTACTCAATAGTTTGATTCTCCTTGTATTTTGAAATGAGGACCGACTAGTATCCTCCTTCCTCAACTTTATCCCGGCACTCCAGACTTATCTGTTAATGCCCCTGATGAGGGTTGTGATGATGATGATATGTACTAAACGGGTGCTCATAACGTCAGAGAACTCCAAACTCCTTACATACAAACCCTAATGTCAACCAAACACTCCTGTCATCCCAACCCTCCTATCATCCAATCGTGTCATCTAAAACCTCCTATCAGCTCCACCCTCCTACCATATAAAACCTCCTATAATCCAAATCTTCCTGTCACCCAAACCCTCCTGTCGTCCAAACCCTCCTGTCATACAAACCGTCCTATCATTCAAACACTCCTACCACGCAAAACCTCATGTATTCCAAACCCTTATGGCAGCCAAAACTTCCCATAATCCAAACCCTCATATCATCCAAGCACTCCTATCATCCAAATAAATTGCTTGTTAGTACCTGCATTACATCACTACACCTCAATTTCTAGACAATGTAAGTAGGCACTAGTTGATTTTTTTTTCTTTTAAAGGAGAGGCCGATCTCCTCTTTAACCTTACTCTGTCCATCCCTCATAGACTATTGATCTGTGCGAGGAACTTTATCAGACAGAGTAAGGGGGCGAACCAGTACAGTACAAGGTGAATTTTACTGATAAATCATCCAGTCTAGACCGGATTCGAACCAGCACTATCTCTAACCCAAGCTCAAAGTCCTGACGCCTTAGACCACACGGCCACCGGCTCGCCCCTTATCTCCTTTATCCTTATCCTTATCCACCCTTGATCTCCTAATGTTAACAAACAAAACGGAAAATAAATCCTCACATATGAAATCCCTTGTGATAGGGTGACAATTAACGTATTCGGCATTTGGGGAGTCCCGGCAACATTACTTATTAAATATATTAGATTAGTAAATTGCACAAGAATGTGATTTTCTTATTAATATAAACATTTTCGTGTAAATAAGGTTTATACTTTAAACAAATACGATAATGTATAAACATTGGATAGATACCTAGAAGGAATTAAATATCACTTTCCATTTCCTTAGTTTTCCATTACGTGGTCATTGGAAAAAATTATCTTGCAAAAACCAATTTGAAAACATTGACCAAATACATTATTATTTTACCTCCAACAAATAGGAAAACTCATTATTATTATAAAAATAGTAGTACATGTCATATAAGGATGATAATTTTGTATATTTTAAAATAGTGCCCTACCCTGGCGTCCGGAGGCAATGCATTGAACATCATTGAACTCTATTGATACTCCATTACCAGCAGCAAACACTGCTTTCAAGTGAAATTATATGTATTTCATTTTTATGTAAAATAAATTTTTTATTGTAAGTATTAGGAGTAAACATAAAATAAATGTATTAGGCGCAATCTCTTTAATCTTGACTTAGATAAAGTTAAATGATTGCAATTGAATATTTAGTGTCATAGCCATAGTAAACAAATGGCACAAAGAAGGTGCTTGACAACACTTATTGCTGAAAACTATAGCTAGTCTTGTCCCTTTTCTTCAAATAAATTATTATAGTGTGAAGTGATTTGAACTTTGCTCTGACTAAAGATTATTAATGGTACTGTTATTCCTAGGCATATATATATATTGGAGTATGCATTAAAATTTGAGAAATAGCAAAGCTATATTTCATTGATTAGTCATGTTTACAAAAGTAACCATTGATAAGCGATTTATGTGTAAAAAAAAAACAACCTTAAATTCTAAGTATTAACTAAGAACCCCTTCCCGTTCCAATGTGTTCAAGCACGATTCATTGGAAAACGTAGGCAAACAAAGGACATAACTGAAAACATATATCTTACAAAATTATCAAATTAAGATACAACACGACGGGCTGTGTGACCGATTCTTGATGGCTCGAAAACCTAATTATTTTATAATACAATATGGTAAAAATTAACAAGCTAACAATAGAATACAGCTGCTTACACTTTGTCCACGTAAAACTTACAATTTTAGCTCTAAACCATACCAAACAGTATATTTAAATGTTTAATCCACTTGTGTGAGGAGTTTTATAGAGGCAATATTTGAACGAGAACCTAAGTTTTCGTGCGACGAAAGTTTTCTATTCCAATATTGTTACATTTAATATCTACTATATATTATTTATAAAAATGACTCTAAATAATTAAGTAGTTACAAACAATATTTTTTTATTGGTAAAACCTTTTCCAAGTCAGTAATTAGAACATAAAAGAGGTCGAAGTTGATTTTTAACAGTAAAGTTAGCTTATTATTTTATTTTTCACACATCTAACAATATTTCACCATAACAATTATTTCATGTGGATAGCCAAAAGCTAGCAAAAACATTTACATATTCACAATAACAAACTTAATAATTACGACTCTGAAAATATTAAAAAGTAATATTAACCAGTAATGTATTTTCCAGCTACCAACCATAAAATGTGTTAATGATGTTCTGTTCTTGAACTATAAACTCGCAGTATTTCCATTGCAGAAAGTTATTTTCTAAGCAAAATAATCTGACTCTATTATTTAATATTTAACCAACTACGTCAGTATAAATCTTAGCTCTGCTTATTTTTTATGCCAAATATCAACATTAGTTTTCTCGTTTCTATTCTACACGAATATTAATTTATTTAACTTCATCATTCATTTAACTCAATGTAAACTAGACTAAACTATGATTAATCAATTTTCAAGTAGACATTTTACATAGTTTAATGATATTAACACGCATTTCACAAATTCTTTAACATTAATGAATATGCATTGTTTGTATGCAGTAAACTGACATTAGTATATCACATTCTATCAACATTAGTTATATGGCTATTCATAATCAGAAATATTAAAGCACTTATAATATTGACAAAGTAGTATTAAAATTAAATCATACGCGATAAGGTGGTTCTTACTAGAACTATTTAACATTTTAATCTAAACAAATTAAATAATTAAACATTTCTTTAAATCCTATTGACAATATTAAATAATAATATTGACTTTCTTGTAAATAATATTTACCACTAGTAAAATGAAAAAAAAAAAAAGAAATCAGAATAGCTTAAGACTAACCAAAAGAATAAGGCACAAAAAAATGCCTCTGGAATAGTCAGTTACTTGCTATAATAATTGACGCGTGTTTTGTAAGGAATTACGTAGCAACAAACTCGAAGGTGTGTTCTGCTACCGGACAGTGTTCTGTTCAGTGAGAAGATGTAATTAAGCGCGTTACATCAGTGCGGATGGATGCGTCTGTCGCACGCAGTGGTCATAGAGTCGCGTAAGCCAAGTGGGTATAAAGCCTCCAGAGAGATGGTTGGAGAGCACAGTTAGTGACCAACACAGCAGTGATGAAGATCCTGGTGTTTGTAGTGCTTTTAGGAGTTGCGTTGGTAGCATCTGAAGAAGAGGCGGTGAAGAAAGCAGAAGTAAACAAGGCAGAGGAGAAAGTTGACGAGAAGAAACAGCCTGAGAAGAGAGGACTTCATAGTTTTGGAGGAGACGATTTCAGTGGACATGGTTTCGGCGGTGACAGCTATGGAAGCAGCTACAGCGGAGGCTACGGAGGAAGTTATGGTGGACACGACTACCATGAACACCATGATGTGAAGACCATTACTCTAACCAAGGAAGTACCAGTCCCATACCCAGTAACTGTCGAAAAGAAAGTCCCTTATCCAGTCAAAGTACCAGTTGACAGACCCTACCCCGTCCATGTGCCTAAGCCCTACCCAGTGACCGTAGAGAAACACGTTCCTTACCCTGTAAAGGAATACGTCCCACAGCCCTACCCAGTAGTGAAGAAGGTCCCCTACCCCGTTAAAGTCCCCGTTGACCGACCCTACCCAGTTCATGTACCCAAACCTTACCCCGTCTACGTTGAGAAGAAAGTGCCGTATCCAGTTGAGAAGCACGTTCCTTACCCAGTCAAGGTTCCAGTAGACCGACCGTACCCAGTGCATGTTCCAGTCTACAAACACATTCCATACCCCGTCGAGAAGAAGGTTCCCTACCCAGTGAAGGTACCAGTCGAAAAGCCAGTACCCGTACCTGTACCGAAGCCCTACCCAGTATATGTGGAGAAGAAGGTGCCTTACCCTGTGGAGAAGCCTGTACCTTACCCAGTGAAGGTACCCGTCCACGTGCCTGTCCACGTCCATGAGCCTAAACATCACGAGAGTTACGACCACCAAGAGGAGAGCTACGGTCACGGAGACAGCTACGGTCACGGAGGTAGCTACGGTCACTCAGAGTACTCTGGACACTACTGACCTTCTCTAGGTCACCGATGATGTATTTACTGTACAGTAAGCATAAATATAAACTTTGATTGTCAATATATCACGTTTTGGTTAATTTTAACCTTAATTTTAATTTGGCAACTCACCCCGAAAGATATTTCTATTTGTGTTTACATTATATTTACGTAAAACAATTAACTATTTTTATCTGATTGGCGACACTGGCCAATCAACTGAATATCTAAAATGCTTATATTAGATTGTTTCGTAAGTTTAATAAAAATATAAGTACAATAATTTTCATACAGAAATAATATGTCTGGTTCGGTTTGTGATTTTAATTTATCAAATTTTATTTTATTGAATATTTTATTTCGTTTATTGGTAATTAAAATTGGTGGCTAAGTGATTAAAATGAGTATACTTTAAAATAGTCAACTCTTGTAAAGTTCAACATGTATTTACAAATATAAAATGTTTATACAAAATTTATAAGATATTAAAATATAGTATTTAGGCTTAAAACAATATTGGTAAAAATATGATATTGTTTGAATTTTTAGAATTGGATTATTAATTTATCAGGATTAAATATTTATTGATTGCTTTTATTAAAAACTATAATAACATTATCAGACAAAATTTACACCGAAATACTATCCATAATAAAACCTTTTTTGAAGCTACTGTACTTGAAACAGAAGCTGTGTCTAAGGAATTACAACAGTAAGAGTATGATTTATATAATGGTTGAAATTTTACTATATAATAATATATTTTCCAAAAGAAATCTCAATTAAATCATTGGAAATATTAGTTCTACAAACAATAACTCTTAAATGTTTTTTTGTCCGTTGTTATTTTGTTTAGAGTTATAAAAGATGAAGATAAATATTCACTAATTTAGTTTTTACAATGTAACTCAAAGCGTTTAAAACATTAGCCATCAGATATTAATATTTAATACACGCAAAGCAATGGATAAAACAGTTGTGCGTAGTTAAGAGAAAATAACAGAACAAAAATAACAGCTATAAGAGAACAACTGGTAACTTTAGGTACATCTAAGAATGCATGTAGATAGTGTATGGTTTGTTGGCAGCTACCATTTATTAAATAACAAAATAAAAAAGCTGTGGTTTATATGGAGTAAGGTCCAAAAGTAATGTTTTAATATGAAAATATAAAGTGATCTCCTGTCACTGAGCTAAATTCAATCCATAAAAGGCGGGGGGTAATGTTCGCGTCTACAGAAAGTGCTTGAAGCTGTACGTACTCGCTGGGTAGTTAGATCCAAAAGAACATTCTGGAAGCTGGACCGTCACAAAAACGTGGTCTCCCAGCTATGAAAGCCACCACAAATCTAAGAATGCTTGTAGGTCATTGTCACCTTTATAAAGTCATTTATTAGTTGCTAAAAGGGCAACTATGCTGTTCTATAAAAAAATATTCAAGTCAAATTAAGTCGGCTGTTTATTACGACTAATGTGAACAGCTAACTGTATAATGTCTTCATTTTAATAACATGAAGTTGTATAGTTGTATTTACTGCAGATTAATTGTGTATAAGCAGTATCAATAGTTTTTAAAAGACGGTTCTTATGTTAGGATTATCGTTTAGTCTGCAACATGGATATTAAGAATATGGAACTGGCTGACATTCAATCGATGTATGGTATGCGGCCTTAGCCACCGGATATACGCAGAACATTTTCCAAACCAGAAACTCCTAAATGAAAGAACGTTTGTTAATTTTGTATGACTGTCTCAAGCAAAACGTAAACTTTATGACTCTGGCTGATGGCTGGAGTAGAACTCAAACAACATCTTTGATATGGTATATTCAGTTGTACATGTCAGAGAAGATCCTTCCACAAGTACAAGAAGAAAAGTATCAGTGAGGGGTTGGTTGACCACACATCAATTTGGAGGATTTTGAGTAGTCAGCAACTGTACCCGTATCATGTTTAAAAAGTTTGTTTAGAAGATGACTACAGTACTATGATAGGCAACATTGTTGTACAGTCTTAAGGTATACAACTACTATAAGCCTACAATATTTGTATTTAATACTATTCACTTATGAGGCAGGCTGTAACCGATATGGCACTTTACATTTTTCATAACACCCACCACTGGGCAGATGCGAAACCCGCATGTAAACCTACAACAGAGAGACCAACACAATTGTTTCATGAAATGTTTAGACAAGTATTGTTGGAGATAGTTTTATTGGCCCAGTGTATTTACCACCAAGGCTGAGTAGAGTAAGCTGTTTGCACTTCCTTCAATATGACCTTATCAATATCATTCATTGGTGATGTGCCCCAAATACCATACAAAACATGTGGTTCAGGTACCTTCTAACTTAGTTATAGTGAACGAACTAATTATGATAATCTTTTAATCGCAAAGTAGTAAAACTTTGAATATTTAATGTCCTGGCTCCAGAATTAGACAAAATTGGATTAAATGTTTGAAGAAAACAATGAATAATATTGGTCCATCTTTATTTCAATAACATAAAATTTGCATTGTGGCGTTTACTGCACATTATACCACAGATTAATCTTTATTGCATTGTTGTCAGACTTATATCAAATACAATTACCCTAACCCACAATTGTGTGTCATTAGTAATGACTAATATTAGCTTATTCATTAATAAATGAATAAAACTAAGAAAATATAACAAATTGATTAGTAACATTTGTAACTAGTTCTCACTACTGCTAAATAAAAAAAAAAAAAAAATAAAAAAAAAAAAAAATACCTTGACACACAACTGATATTACGGCATTTGTAATAAATATAAATTTGACAACAATGCAACAGCTGATATCTATTTGAACAGCTGACGGCCCAGTATTAAGTGAAGTTTTCTTCAACTATATATATATATATATATATATATATATATATATATATATATTCGATAATTTAGTTCATATCATGGAGCCAGACCATTATGTAATCACAACTATACCGTGTTGTGATAACATACCTATTATAATAATTTACTTGTGTTGTACAAAGTGCTATTTTACCTTACAGAATATATTTAACTGTGAAAATACGTTGTAAAAATAAATAGCAAAAGTTTTTAAAGGTAGTATGAAAAACTGGGTGGTAAAAAAATTATTTTGGGCTAATTTTCTTTGTTTTGTCTAAGATATTCAACCATTATGATAAATAAAAGATATAAAATCAAGCCTGCAGTCTAACATTACTGAATAAAATATTATTTCTATGTCAATTTTGCAATACCAAAAGTTGCAAAGTCTTTGAGTGTCCGTACAGAGTAAAATACAAATATTTCAGAGAAAACGCAATAAATAGAAAAAAAACTTAACATACCTAATAAATATAAGAAATTATTATAAAAAATATAGTGGCCTATAAGAAACAATTAAGCTGTCCACTATCTGCAAGCTAAAAATATAGTGGAACAATAAAAATTATCCTGTATAATCCAGGCTAACATAAATTTACAAAAAAGTGTGTTTACTTTTAAATCAAGTGTATACTAATCTTACAATATTGAAAGGGATGTGTATAAAATGTTTGTTAAAACAAGTCCTAGATATTTTACGAATTACCTCTATTTAATTAATGAAAAATGCCATGTAAAAAATTACCAAAAAATTACATTCATTGGAGAAAAGAAATAATGTTATATTAAATAATAATGCTATTATATATTAGAATAAAATAGTATTAATAATTACTTTTCAAAAGTAAAAGGAAATGATTCAAAATAACATTATTTAACTATTAGTTTATTACATATTAAGATAGAAGTATAATAGAAGAAATATGAAATTTCCTATATTGTAGTATTCCAATGCTCCGTAACTCTCTTGGTAGTCGTAGTGCCCGTGATGTTCAGGTGCATAGTCCACTTCATTGGGAAGGGAATGAGTTGCTCCTAGGATAGGGAAACGTCTTCTCCACATAAACCTGGGGCTTGGATACTGGTACTGGCTTCTCAAAAGGTACCTATCGATCCAGTAATATTTTGTCTATATCAATGATGGTATAAATTATCTACTTTAAAAACGTTGCTGTCTATACATCAGTACCAAATGAATATAATTTAATAAATAGCAAACTAACAGGAAAAACTGTTAAAACCATTGAAAGTAACCCCTTTATCATTTTAGTTGAAGGACTGACAAATTAATGATTAACAGAGTTAGCACATTTTAGTAAGGTTTGTATCATAGTATGTATAATATGTAGTAAAAAAAAGCCATTGCTCTTTGTTTTTATTTCATAATTTATTTACATTTACTATAAAAACATACTTTTAAGGTTATATTTAACCTAGTAGTGTCCAGAATATTCAGAATGCCCGTAACTATCTCCTTGGTGGTCATAACTCTCTTGGTGGCCGTAACTCTCTTGGTGGCCGTAGTTCTCGTGATGTTCAGGCTCATGGACGTGAACAGGCACGTGGACGGGCACCTTCACTGGGTAAGGTACGGGCTTCTCTACAGTATAGGGTACCTTCTTCTCAACATAAACATTGTAGGGCTTAGGTACTGGTACTGGAACTGGCTTCTCAACAGGTACCTTCACAGGGTAGGGCACCTTCTTCTCGACGGTGTACGGAACGTGTTTGTAGACAGGAACATGCACTGGGTACGGTCGGTCTACTGGAACCTTCACTGGGTAAGGGACGTGCTTCTCCACAGTGTAGGGCACTTTCTTTTCAACGTAGACGTGGTATGGTTTCGGTACGTGAACTGTGTAGGGTCGGTCAACGGGGACTTTGACAGGGTAGGGGATCTTCTTAACAACAGTATATGGTTGAGGAACATAGTGCTTTACGGGAACTGGAACATGCTTCTCCACAGTAACTGGATAGGGCTTAGGCACGTGGACAGTGTAGGGTCGGTCAACTGGCACTTTGACTGGATAAGGAACTTTCTTCTCGACGGTGACAGGGTAAGGTACTGGAACTTTCTTGGTTACAGTGATAGCCTTTACCTCATGGTGCTCATGGTGGTCATGTCCTCCATAGCCTCCTCCATAGCTGTCACCTCCGAACCCATGTCCTCCATAGCCTCCTCCATAGCTGTCACTTCCGAAGCCATGTCCTCCGTAGCCTCCTACATAGCTTTCACCTCCGAAGTCATGCCCACTAAACTGATGAAGTCCCCTCTTTTCTAACTGCTTCCCCTTGTCAGCCGTTTCTTCAGCCAAGACCACAGCTACCACTAAGGCAGCTGCACACAGTATATGCTTCATCACTGATGTACTCATGACTGACATCCTACCTATGGTATCCCGTCTATATATATACCCACCTGGCCTTGCGTGAGCTGTCACTGTTGCATACTGTAAGTGCACTCATTTGTAATACCGATCCTTACATATTCCATTTTGTCCCAATTGAATTATTTTCACTAATATTATAGTATAAAAAGCAGCTTAATTTAAGTCACATTTTATAAATCTGTAAACAGTAATAAAATTTAAATTTAATTAATTGCTTATTCATTAGAAAGTATTGTCTATTACTGAAGTGTATTTTGAAGCCATTTTAGTTTTGGCTCTTGTTCAAATTTAATAATAATATACAAACAACATACATATGATCGTTTTAAGATTTTAATTAACTTAACATATGCATGATTTAGGCATTAATATGATTATGTTTAACATATGACATAAATTGTGAAATAACTGATTAAATCACAAGTATTTGAGAATTGTATGTATATTTTGCGTGTTTGAGATATATATATATTTTTTTCATTATTTTATAAGAATATTGTTTTGTATGAAT